>JASDQU010684578.1:7098-28308 GCA_032191745.1 Picea mariana
CAATGGATAGGTTCCCTACGAAAGCCATGTCATCTGAACCAGTGTCAGACAAGAAGTTGTGTGCACAGTCTGCAAGAAGACCATGCACACGTAAAGCCTTAAATGAAGTAGCTCAATGACTCTCCTGCTATCAAGGGAGCAAATTGCTCTAAGTATATATACTCATTTTTTATATTTTTGTAAGGATCGATGGTAGAGCTAAGCTCTCAATTGTAATGTTTTGATGAGGCATATGGTTCTCTAGTTATGAATGATACTTGAGACTTCTTGTTTAATGGCAGCCATCTTCTTCTTTTATTCCTTGTTTCTGACTCTTAAAGCCCGGGAATGGATGATCCAGTCGGGTGTTGTGACTATCGTATAGTGTATGTTTGACTATATCAGTTTTTGCAGCAACTTTAAGTTTCCTGAAGTTTTCATATCTGAGAGGATCTTATATCTGAGACTTTTGCTCCAAAGGTTGCTAGAAGACTTGATGTCCATAGTAGACCTTCATACCATTCTCACCTTTTCTTCCACCTACTCACCATGATGCAAACTCACTGGCTTAAGTTAGATCAAGACCTCACTTATCTATGCACTTCCAACCCATTCTTCTGAGTTAAAGCAATATTATTCTGAGTTTACTCCCATTTGATCACCCTTTTATAACCAACCTGTGACATACAAACTAATGGGTATCAGGCTTACTCCCACCGCAATCCAGGAGTGACTTCTGGTGCTAACATTTATGGCGCCGTTGCTGGGGACGAAGTTGAAGATTTTCCCCGGGATTGAACGACAAAGCTTGTTGGTTCTGAAGGTGCATCAGAACTTAGTACATCTTAGATTGCTATTGTGCACCTGGTGACTCCATTGTGACGAATCCACTGGTCCGACCTCATTTCTTAGCTGGCTTTGAAAGGCAGACACACGCAGTCTCATCCACAGCTGCCTCTAGCTACGCTTGAAGTTGCCACGAAGAAAATTATCGGGAAGGGAAAGGCTTCTTGAGAAGGAACTTCTACTACTGAACTAGATGTTTCTTATAATTTTCCATGCCCTTATTTTGAAGCTCCATTTTCTGCTCCTCAGTCCTCTTTCATACCTTATGCTAGAGTTTCCCAAACTTTAAATTTTGGGAGTGTCCCTGTTGATTTTTCCCCTCCTGGTCTGGGATTAGAGGGAGAAATCCTTGTCACTCCTTTCTCCCCTAAAATTGTATCGTTGTTTAGACCCAATGCCTCAGGATATTTCCCTACTCTGGGATTTACCACCCCTCCTCCTATTACTRTTGCTACTGTGCACAAAGAAGCTCMTGCTCTCTCAAACCCTATAGCCTTTTCTATAAATCCTCATCAAAGCTTAGTTTCGGTATCCCYTGTTCAAACCCCTTCCCCTCCTAGTTCTCCTCYACCTATTGTCCCTATGGTAGRAKAAAATCCCCCTATGACTAGAATGGAGGCCATAATAGCAGCTAGGTATTCCCCCCTTGTTTTTCCTCAACCTCTTAATTCCCTCCCAGCAGATGGCTACCTTAAATAGTTGCCCAAGTTCATAGGCGAAGGAGAAATAAYCGYAGAGGAACACCTTGAGGCCTTTTACAATTTTACAGATCATTATGTCATCATGCATGCAGACGTGTGGATGAGTATTTTTGTTCATAGCCTTGAAGGCGAGGCTAGGGAATCTCCAGGGCCTTGCCTCCTAGATCTATTGATGGGATTGAGGCTTTGGATAGTGTCTTCCTAAGACAATGGGGGGATAAAAAGGATTTCATGTATTATATCACAGAGTTTGGGTCCCTACAGAGAAAAGAGGGAGAATMTGTCTCTGACTTCTCCAAAAGGTTCAACAAGATGTACAATAAGATCCCTACAGAGATAAAGCCTACAAAGGCTTCAGCCAAAATTACTTATGTCATTGATTTTGACCCTGATTTCTGCCTCCTGTTGAGGGAAATAAGAGCCACTTCCCTGGCTCATATGCAAGATGCAGTTGTAAAAGTAGAGTCTAATATATTGGTTGTTTCCTGACTCAGAAATAAGATTGATAGGGACATACCAGGCAGGAACCTCCACTTCAGGGTCCTCTGCCCTCCCCCATCAAATGGATGAAGTAACCAAGATACTTAAATCACTTTCATCTAGGATGGAAAGGTTGGAATTAGAAGGGAAGCATGTGTATATAAATCCCCAAAATGTTGACAACAGAGGAAATTTTAGGAGGTTGAATAACAATGTCCCTCAAATTATGCCAAGGGAACAAAGGAATATAGATAGAGATGTTTAGAGGATTCAAACCCCTCTCCAAAATAACCTTGTTGATGATGAGGAGAGGGAAGAGGAAGAGCTTGACCCTGCAATTCATTGTATTGGAGATACCTCCCCTTTTCCCCATTTAAGTCAGTATGCCTACGAGGAGTTCCTCATGAACAGTCAAAGAAATGAGCTAAGTAGGGGGGAGAAAGATAATAATAACAATCCCAATAAATATAATCTTAGGTCAAAGAAGAAAGAGGGGAAGTCATACACCCCTGATCGACCCCTCATTGCAGAAAATCCTACTAAAGGTGCAACAAATTGTAGAAAGGAAAAGAAATCTTAGAATATCTCGCCAATAGTCAAAGTCCCTATCTCAGAGGTAAGGGAAGTTCAGAAACCTCCTTCCTCCTTTAGCTTTGAGCATGAAATTCAAAAAATTATAATTCTTGTGCCCATTTCAGAGCTAGTCAAACATGAAGATTTTAAAAGGCCCCTCTCTAAACTACTGCAGTTCGAGCCTTCCTACCATTCCATAGACTCAGGGAACCTCCAAGATGAAAATCCAACAGTCATCTTAGGCCCTATGGTAGAAGATAGATATGATTCATCCCCTCCCTTCTATACGTCCCTGAACATTCATGATAAGGTGTTGCATAATTGTCTGGTGGATTTTGGGGCATCTCATAATCTCATGCCAAAAACCATCATGGATATTCACTAAGGCTTACCACGATTTGTACTCTTTCAATTCAATAAGGGTACAGTGTCTTGGGGTTATCAAAGATCTGGTTGTGACCTTGTTTCAGTTGCCCATCAAAAGTGTTGTCATGGACATTGTGGTAGTTGATGTGCCCCCTAAGTTCGGTATGCTATTGTCAAGATATTGGATAAAATGACTTGGGGGAACATTACAGATGGACCTCACATATGATACTATTCCAGTGTTTGGAGCAAAGCATAGGAGACTATACAGAGAAGCTCAGTTGGCCTACATTATCAGTGATGAGGCAGACCCCACCAATCATCCTATCTTTTCCCTGGATACCGATTTAGGATCTATCTTGCTGCAACTCACCAATTCCCCCAAGCCTCCTTTTGAAATCAGAAAGCCCATTACTCTCTGTGAAATTCCCCTTTTGATTACCTCTATTTGGAAAATTTTCTTTGATGGAGCCTCTTCTAGAGAAGGTGCAGGTGCTAGGATAATTTTTGTTTCGCCTACTCAAGAAACTATATCTCTGTCATACAAATTAGAGTTCGAGGCTACCAATAATGTGGCAGAATATGAAGCTCTTATATTGGGTTTAAGGGTTGTAAATGACATGGGCATCAAAGAGATAACAGTATTTGGGGATGCTGAGATGATTATCCAGCAGATCAGAAATATTTATCGGGCCAAACACTCTCGGCTCAGGAGTTACATAAATGAAGCTTGGGACCTCATTGACATTTTTTTCCTAGCTTTCAACATATCATTTATCCCAAGAGGAGAAAACACTCTGGTTGACTCTCTGGCAATTTCAGCAAGTAATTTCAGATTCCCTCCACCACCCAAGCTCAGGTATGATATAGAAGTGAAATACAAACCCTCTATACCTGACAATGTCAAACATTGGAAGGTGTTTGAGGATGATCTTGAGATCAAGATATTCCTAGAAGCTGTTGAGGATTTTTATGCATTGCATATTGATCAAGACCCAGATTCTAATATAGAATCTCAGGCCAAGGTTTTCCTCAACAAAATTTCCAACCATCACATTGTTCAGTTACCCAGCAATCACATCCCAAAGGGACTAGTTCCTTTGTAAAGGCTATTTGACAATAATGATGTGGCGGTAAAAATAAGAATATCAAATGAAGACACTAATGTAGTTGAGTGCAATGTTGGCATAGAAAAGGATCCAAAGTTTGTCAAGTTGTCAAGCAGCCTATCAAAGGAGCAGAAAGGCGAGTATGTTGAATTATTGAAAGAATTCACTGATGTGTTTGACTGGACCTACGAATACCTCAGAACGTATGACACCAGTGTTATCGAGCACAGTATCCCATTGAAAGAGGCGGACAAACCATTTAGGCATAAATTAAGACAAATTAATCCCATGCTGATGCCTATCATGGATAAATAGGTGAAGAAGTTGCTAGATGCCCAGATCATTGTAACTCTGAGGTATTTTGAGTGGGTGGCCAACTTGGTCCTGGTGAGAAAAAAGAATGGAGAAATCAGGCTCTGTGTCAATTTTATAAATCTAAACACGAGCTCTAGGAAGGACAGTTACCCATTGCCCAAGATGGAACACATATTGCAAAGGGTGACAGGTTCATCTAGAATTTCAATGATTGATCGATTTTCTTGTTATAATCAAATCTTTGTCTTGCTTGAGAACAGAGAAAAGACAACCTTCATCACTCTGTGGGGCACTTTCATGTATGCAAAAATGCCTTTTGGATTGATGAACACGGGATCAATGTTCCAGCAAGTCATGGACATAGTCTTCATTGGGGAAAAGGACAAATTTGTGGTCATCTATTTGGATGACATCACAGTCTTCTCCAAATCCAATAAAGAACATCGCTATCATCTAAGGAAGGTCTTCTTAAAATGCAGAAGGTTTGGTCTCTCCTTAAATCCCAAGAAATCTTGGTTTGCCATGAAGGAAGGAAAGTTGCTAGGGCACATTGTATTAGCATAGGGGGTCAGAGTTAACCCCAACAGAGTGGAAGCGATCCAGGCTTTATCACTCCCAAGGTCCAGGAAAGAAGTCCAGTCTTTTATGGGAAAATTAACTTTATGAGAAGGTTTTCTTCCAATTTTGCTGAAATGGTAAAGCTCATAATAGCCATGCTCAGGAAGGGAAATGAAGTAAAGTGGGCTGCCGAGTCTAGAAATTCTTTTGAATAGATCAAGAAAGCACTAACTGAAGTGCCTGCACTTATCAGTCCTGATTACTCAAAATATTTTCTGATTTTCACCTTCTCTTCATTTGACACAGTGGTAGTTGTTTTACTACAGAAGAATGCAGAGGGAATGGAGCAACCTATTACATTTTTCAGCAGGGCATTAAGAAATGTAGAGGTCAGGTATGACATCATGGAGAAGCAAACCTATGACCTAGTGAAAGCTCTTAAATCTTTCAAAGTCTATTTTTTGCATTTAAAAATCATTGCATATGTTCCTTCAGCCTCTATGAAGGACATTCTCATTCAACCTGACATAAACGGGAGAAGAAGTAAGTGGATCGCCAAAATCCTTGAGTTTGATATTGAGATAAAGCCCACCAAATTAGTTAAATGTCATGGTTTATCCAAGTTGTTGGCTGATTCTAATTGTAAGGGTTTGGGGGTTATCTTCACCAGCATTTGCTCAAAAAATCAACAGGTTGAATTGTCTGATGGAAGTTCTCAAGAAATCTCTCCATTAGCATAATGCACCTGGTATAAAGATATTATACATTTCCTGTAGGATTTAAGGCCCCCTGATAGTATGGGAAAAATAAAGGAAAGAGCTTTGAGGCTCAAGCAAATCAAATATTGTCTTATCGACTAGGTCTTGTATTGGAAAGACCCTCTTGGAGTGCTTCTGAGATGTCTAGACCCACAAGAGGCCCAAAGAATTATATTTGAGTTCCATGATAGCCTATGTGGGGGAAACCATTTCTGGAAGACCACAGCCTACAAAATTCTCAAGGATGGATAC
The DNA here is from genome assembly GCA_032191745.1 of Picea mariana. NCBI lineage: Eukaryota > Viridiplantae > Streptophyta > Pinopsida > Pinales > Pinaceae > Picea > Picea mariana. The sequence continues at coordinate 13,036 of JASDQU010684578.1, forward strand.
TACTGGCCCACTTTGTTCACCGATGTCTACAGAAATATTAGAGCCTATATCAAATGTCAAAGATTTGCAAGAAAGAAGCAGCTCAAATCTCTGCCACTAAAGCCTGTAGTAGCTTCAGCACCCTTTCAGCAATGGGGGTTGGACTTCATTAGGGAGATTCATCCTACTTCAAGTGGTCAACACAGATGGATTTTAACTACAACAGATTATTTCACCAAGTGGATAGAAGCTATCCCCACCAGGAGTGATTCACACAAAGTGATCATTGGATTTATTGAAGATATTATGGCAAGGTTTGGCTGTCCTAGAAGAATCATTACTGATAATGTTTCATCCTTCAAGTCTGAGCCATTGATCAAGTTCTGTGAGCAGTTTGGGATTTCATTAATTCACTCCACTCCATATTATCCCCAAGGAAATGGACTAGCAGAGTCCTCTAACAAAATCTTGATCAAGCTCATTAAAATACTTTTGGAAGACAATAAGAAGGCATGGGATTCAAAGCTAAAATTCACTCTGTGGGATGATCGAGTGACAACAAAAATATCCATAGGCACCACCCCTTTCCAACTTGTTTATGGGACAGAAGTTGTTTTCCCTTCTCAGTTGGCTTTACCTGTAGTAAAATTCTTTTAGGATTATCAAGGAGAACCTGATGATATGATCAGAAGGATTCATCAGCTGGTAGAGGTCCAGCAGACTAGAGAGCAGGTGATGGAAAGAGCTCATGACCTTCAAAAAAATATCAAGAAAGCCTTTGACAGAAAGGCAAGAAAATAAGATCTCCAATTGGGAGATCTAGTGCTNGTCTGAGCCATTGATCAAGTTCTGTGAGAAGTTTGGGATTTCATTAATTCACTCCACTCCATATTATCCCCAAGGAAATGGACTAGCAGAGTCCTCTAACAAAATCTTGATCAAGCTCATTAAAATACTTTTGGAAGACAATAAGAAGGCATGGGATTCAAAGCTAAAATTCACTCTGTGGGATGATCGAGTGACAACAAAAAGATCCATAGGCACCACCCCTTTCCAACTTGTTTATGGGACATAAGTTGTTTTCCCTTCTCAGTTGGCTTTACCTGTAATTCTTTTAGGATTATCAAGGAGAACCTGATGATATGATCAGAAGGATTCATCAGCTGGTAGAGGTCCAGCAGAATAGAGAGCAGGTGATGGAAAGAGCTCATGACCTTCAAAAAAATATCAAGCAAGCCTTTGACAGAAAGGCAAGAAAATAAGATCTCCAATTGGGAGATCTAGTGCTAAAATGGGATGCACCCAGGCAGGACAGAGGGAAGCACAACAAGTTTGAAGCCTTATGGGTCAGGCCCTTCAAAATCTCTGAAGTGTTTTTAAATAATACTTACAGGTTGCAATATTTGGAGGGAAAGGAAGTTTTTAATGGCCCTCTGAATGGGAATTTATTGAAGAAGTTTTTTATTTGAGCCATGAGTGGCTCCCCCTGTGTTCGTAAATATTGTTTTCCAGTTTTTTTTTTGGTTTTAATAAAGACTCCACAGCCCAACGCTAAGGCATTGAAACTGCAAAAGAGTTCTTGGCAGATCGTAGGGAGCATTCCCTCCCCCATGGAGCCTAATGTTATCACATATTCCTGTCAAATCCTTGGGGATCTGTATTTCCTTACTGTGTCTATAATTTTTCTCGTCGTCTCCCCTTTTGTTGACCTGATCATGATTTTCCTCCCCATCCCACATGTCTTTCTCTTTCATTCACATTCATCCTTGTCGATTGACCAGTTTTCCCTATCAGTATGCCAGAGATATCAGCCCTGGGTTCCTTCCGTCTCTTCCAAAGGATGATCACTACCCCCCCCCTTATTTTTCCCTCCATCACTGAACCTTTGCCTTCCCAATCCTAAGTCTGGTCAGCCAAGTCTCCATTTTCACTATCTATAGCTCCGAGAATGGTTGAACAGTGACACAAAGTAAGCGAGAGGGAAAAGATCGCTTTTCAACGGTGAGGATCCATTAACGGTGCAGATTAGTGGTCTTCGAGAAATTGGGGCTGTGAGGTTGCATGAAGGTTTGTGTCAGGCAGAGGCCTGAAATGATCTAATCCATCTAATCCAGTGGGGACAGGTGGAATTTGATTGAGATTTTTTGGGAATCGGCATTTCAAGGTTCTCGTCAACAAATCCACCCATAGCCYRAAACCCTGAAACGCAAAATTACGGAACCCCCGAGGGTTGAGCTCACGGTCCTAGCCGATGACCATATGGATGAGATATAAGGGAGGTGCTAACACAAGTTGAGCCCCATCACGATTTTGACAGATGGGAGTCTGAAGGATGAGGAGTCGACTCCTTCTCATCATCGATATGTGAAATTCATGAAGCACCTTTAGTGTCTGGCACGGTCACAGCCCTAGGGTTGTATGAAGTGCAGCCAAAGCAGATGAGGACTAGGGTTGTTCAATGGAAAATAGATCATGGTCGTCCATCTCGAAGCAAAGATGACCACTGATATCAACGACCGTTTCACAATTTCGGGCATCGCTATATCAAATTCAGGGGAGGTAAAAACCCCCCGAAAGGGAAAGTGCCAAAATGCATTTGAAGATAGGCACGAGGTCATGGCCTTGGGCTATATTGAGAATGGGGCTCGAAGAAAAAAGAGGCTAGCCTCCAAGCCTTGGGAGAGGCACGTGGTCATCCCCTATGTATTCAGTCTCGACCACCCTCCATGGGAGAAGTACTTATTGAATATTGAGCAGGTGGTTGAAACTTCGGCTCAATCCATAAATGCAAGGCGTGGGGAAAGGTCTAGAGCAGTCAGCCTGTGGTACCCCCGATGGACAGGTTCCCTGCAAAATCCATGTCGTCTGAACCAGTTTCAAACAAGAAGCTTCGTGCACAGTCTACAAGAAGACCATGCACACATAAATCCTTAAATGAAGCAGCTCAACGAATCTCCTGTTGTCAAGGGAGAAAATTTCTCCAAGTATATATACACATTTTTGATATTTTTGTAAGGATTGATGGTAGAGATAAGCTCCCGATTGTAATGTTTTGATGAGGCCTCTGGTTCTCTGGTTATGAATGATACTTGAGACTTCTTGTTTAATGGAAACCAACTTCTTCTTTTATTCCTTGTTTATGACTCTTAAAGCCCGGGCATGGATGATCCAATCGGGTGTTGTGACTATCGTATAGTGTATGTTTGACTATATCTGTTTTTGCAACAACTTTAAGTTTTCTGAAGTTTTCAGATATAAGAGGATCTTATATCTGATACTTTTCCTTCAAAGGCTGTTGGAAGACTGGATGTCCATAGCAGACCTTCATGCCTTTCTCGCCTTTTCTTCCACCTACTCACCATGATCCAAACTCACTGGCTTAAGTTAGATCAAGACCTCACTTATCTATGCACTTCCAACCCAGTATTCTAAGTTAAAGCGATATTCTTCTTAGTTTACTCCCATTTGATCACCCTTTTGTAACCAACCTGTGACATACAAACTAATGGGTATCAGGCTTACTCCTTTCGCAATCCAGGAGTGACTTTTGGTGCTAACAAACTGGATCTTCATGTTATCCAATAGTGAGGTGCACTAGTCATACACCGTGGGTCTCAAGAACTCTACGGAGTAGAACATAAGTGGCCTCAATGCCTACTAYAATAAAGTCGATCCTATGATCCATGTCAAAATGAGGACAACAATCTTGAGGCTTATATTGTTTATYGCTCGGATGGGGAGTTGACTCCCAACCTTCTCGGTCCCTGCAATGTAATGAGTGTCTATGTAGTCCTCTATTTTCATATCGCTCCCAGCTCCTCGAGATTTGAGGTTGACCACCTCACCCTGAAATGACAAGCCTGTCAAGAAATAAATGTCCTTGAATTCAATCCTTAATAGTTTCCCATCAAGGTTGAAGCTCTCACTATATAGATCCCAATAATCCACGAGCAACTGTAGCAATCTCACTTGGCCCCTCATCCCTTTGAGAGAGAAAAAATTATACAACCCGCATCTCTTCAATGCCATTTGGTCCACTGGATCTCTTTCCCCAACAACATATACCTCCTCATCTTCCCTTTCCCTCCACTCTAGCACCATCCTAGAAGAAAAAATTCATTTTTTGAGTTAGAAATCTATAAAAAATAATGTTTATGGACATATACTTGGGATACAGTGTTCAGAGTCACATATAGGGCTGAGTATATGTTGGATGTCTTTTAGAAACCCACGTATAATCACACGTATACACGACCCGGTGAACGATAGCCCGTGTACACCTAAACTTCCAGTTTGCGCCCTAAATAACTTAAAAATTGGAACCTAAAAACAAAATCTAATCCACTGAAAATAAACAGGAGGGGAAGAACAATTACCTGGTCCAGATGATCATCGATTCCGTCACTCATAGCTCCCGCAATCACCAATTGAAGTTTGTAGGTAATTTGGTCCGAAATCCACTATTTGGGTAAAAATCACAAATGGTATAGTAAATATGGTTTTTTTACTATTTATAGAAAAAATTTACCCACTTTACATAGTTTCGGATAATATTTTCGCCTAATGSAGTAATACGAAAGTGGATTGAGCTGGTTTTTTTAGTTTTGTCCAGGGATTCTTGCGGTTTTCAATGTTATGTCGCTCATTCGTAACTTTGGACAAGTATTTTTGCTACCCAACATATAGGATAGGTATCCATTCCATCATGCACACTTGCATCGTCCTATGACTGTCACTCATATGCCTTAGGTACGAACCSRTTTTATAGCRACACGAAACCTTCTATCTACTACTAAAAGTGTCATTATTGAATGGTAGAGACTTACCAAACATGGGTACCCTATTTAGWTCCTCTGCTTCATTCGGTGCCCATGMAAATATTTTTTTCCGTACGACCGGGAGTCCCTTATAGATAATACATGACTTTATGTTGAACCTCATTTCTCACTCATAAACATGCCAACCTATACTTAGAGGAGTTCCAAGCRAGTTTGATTTAAGCTCTTTTCCGACTCRTTTTCAAAAAGAGAAAAGATTACCGAGTGAACTTGTCTCTTTCACACTCGTAAATTGGATTTGAAAGGACATCTATTTGGTGCAAGTTTATCCCTTTTTCAAACCAAGTAGACTAAGATTACAAAAAAGGAAATTTTTTGGCATTAATTTGTGATTGCATCTCATGCCCTTGCTTGTAGTATTAAGCCTATTGTCAGTTCTTGCTTTGTGTTATAAACTGTTTACCTCAGCAATTTTCATCCTCAACCAAGAAGAGCCTTGTTTATATCCTTCGCAGCTTGAGACCCTATACCTAGGAGGGAACATTCCCCCAAGTGTTCATCTCCCACATGCACCTCCTTGCATTGAGCATAGGTATGTTCCACTACTGGAACTAGTGTTGCTTACTTGTGACACTCGGTTCTTCCTCTGTATCGTAGCATTCATTTGACTATGAAAAAAAAAAAAAGACAGGTGGGAAGGGAGTATTATCTTATATTGGCAATAGTCATGTCACCTTTGAACAGAGCACAAACATTTTGAGTTCATTTGTCATCATAATTTTGGGTTTAGCATGACCTTAGGAAGTTGAGCTCATTACATAGAGTTTACTCCTCCAACTGGTTACTCTTCCAGTTCCTATGGAGAGTTTGATTGATGCCTCCTTCATCTCATAGTTTCATCATTGATTCTATGATGCTAGAGTCTTCCATATGTCTCATTCTCTTGTTCAAAGGATGTCTATCAACCTGTATCAGCCATTCCTCAGAACTCTTGACTTTGCATGTCGTCCATACCCTCAGTTTGTCTCAAAATCACATGAATTTGTAGTCCTATTGCGCACTCTGGTCCTACTTTACTCATTGGTAGATAACCTTGAACCCACCAGTCGACATTTTGTCATTGGTCATTGACTAGGTGGTTTCCCTTGTGTTCGACGGCAAGACATCTATTCACACATTGGGATTCATGCAATGTCTTGGATTCTATTAGCCTTATTGGTGGTATCCTCACTTTTGTCAATAGTTTTCCTCATTGGATGCTATTCAAAGGGTCTTTTTCATGTACCTCTTGCACCTAGCACAGGTGAAAGATGCACAAGGTTGTTGATTCTTGAACATGTTCTTCGTTCGATTTCCTCCAAATCATCAAGCTCCTTATTTGTACCTTGTGTTGAATGATGAGAGATGCCTTAATTCTCTCCTTTCAGTAGGTCTCCTTCCATTGAATTCATCTCATATATTTTGGAGACAAGACCTAGAGTCTTATGACTACCTATAGGCTTGTAGTCATTAGTGGTAGGTTCTCTCGCCATCGACAGTTGGGAATACATCAATGTCTTCTGATCGATGGATTCTTCAAGTGTTCGACCCTGACTCCTTTATTCACACTTGTAAGAATGTACTCGATGCCTTGATACCTACTTTCATCATTGGTAGGTTGTCTCGCACTTGTTAACGGTATACCTCAATGACCGGTAAACAAACGAAGTCTCATTGTGTTTGACCTCAACTCCTTTATTCACACGATGTAGACTTGCACCTTTGGTGGATTGTTTAGAATACTTGAAGACATAATTTTATAGTAGAAGCTTTCTTGAGTTGTTTCTACCTTTCATTGGACCAATACCTATGTGACTTGAGTGATCATGGAAGATCATATTGTACTCCATTGTATACAAATATCTTTAGATTGTTGTGAGACTGGTTTTACTAGGCTTTGTTCGTGACTATGACAAACTTTGGCATGTAGCCACCTTTGCATTGCCTATTCATCACCATGGACAGTTGTTTGGTATATTTTCACATGGATCTGCAGTGTAATTCATATTGGCAGCCATGTATACAAAGTCAGTATAGATTGTAATGAGCAACTAGTTCTTCTCGTTGGGTCCCCATTACTCCACTGCTAGGCATTATAATGTATTCTGGCCATCGTAGATACTCCTTTGACCTCACACATTAGGTTTCATCTGTTATAGCAATATTTTCCTCGCCATATGAAAACTTGCACATAGGGCATTTTTCCATTTCCCTATGCAAACTTGAAGTCCCTTTTTGTAAATCCCAGAGATAAAAACATGTTTTTTCCACATATATGCGCCCTGCCTATATTACAACATGTGTATATGCAATTTTCACCACTACATCCCATGTACATTGGGATTTGTGCCCAAAGTTAAAAAAAGGTGTTGGGTTACCATGTGACATCATGAGATCTATGATCCTTTTCCTTCCATATACTGGAAATGTTCTGACTCGACCCTTCAGTTCCACTTAAAATCTACAAATGGGCCAAATCCAAGCTATGGAAAAGAGGAGAAAAAAATCAACTTTGAGAGAAAAGTTACTCTAGAGAAATTATTCACTTCACATTGAGTCTGCATCCCTTTGTCCTTTAAGTCTGAACACATTGTTCAGCCCCCAAGATCTTCCCTTATTGATTGAGAAACTCATATTCTCTATTATATGAGCTTTCCTTTGGTGGAGTATTGAAGTGGTGGAGGCCCAACTAGAAGGAACTTAGTTTCTCAGTTACGAACCGTGCCAAAATAGAATTTTGTAACTCATTCACTTTCGTTGATTACATCTTAATAGAAATACTCTTTTCTCGTCCAATTAATATCTTTCAAATATTTGAATTTTTATTCCATGGGCGTATTTGTTATGAATATTGATGGATTATGCTATCGAATGTGCTAACATTATCTATTATCACCATATGCTTGTGTTTCTTGGTTGTTGAGGACTAGTTACAGGTATATTGCTTTGGGTCAGGTGCTCAATGATGGACTTCCTCAAACGTCGGGATGAGGTAGGCCTTTTATCTTGTATTTATAGCATATTTGTTTATATAGCATACTTGAGATTAGAGTTGATTTTTGCATTTATTTCCTTCTGTTGTGGTTTACCCCTAGCGATAGAGAGATTTTCCTTGTAACGGTGAGTATGGTAAGGAGGAGGCAACGCAGGGATGCATATGGCTTGGTGGTTGGAATCATGAGGGTGTGTCTGAAAGGAAAGTGAGTTGAATTATTTCATGTGGCAGCTTTGTAAATCATAGGATATCCATACATATAAGTATTGGTTTATGATTACAAACTTATTTTTCAATACATGGATTACATTTTGGAGTTATAGAACTCCATTGATAATGGCTATAACGTCTATATTTTCTTGTTGGATTCCATAGGAACAAATAAATAAAAAATACATGAGGGATTACTTGGAAAGAGAAGCATCAGAAGGAAATGGAGCTCAAGGAAAAAAGCATGAAATAAGTAAAATCTAGTGGACTTGTTACAACTTGGAAGAAGCAAAGCGGGAGATAGAATATGCAATGCGAGAGACACACCTGCAACTATTTTGAAAGATTAGATACTCTATTATTACAACTGGAGTTCCTAGAACCACAACTCTAAGAATTCATATCTGACCTATGTTCAAGCCCTATAAGGGAAGTGGGACAGCATGAGGGATTGTGATGCAATGAAGGGGGTACACTTCCTTGGGATGTGTAATTTGAGCAGAATGATAGATTGTTGGTTGTAAATGATGTAGGAGTCACTAAACTATGAATTTTTTGTAGTTGGATCTCCTAGAGTCACAACTCTGATACTTCCTTCTTGGTCTACGCTTGATCCCTAGAGGGAAGTGGTATAACTTGAGCAATTGTAGAGTAGAGAAGGGGGAACACTTTCTTGGGTTGTGCAGAATGAGTGTTCTGACCCAAGGGGGGCATATATATGGCTAAATGTATATGAAATGACCCCAATGAGGGGCATATATGGGCCTAAATGTACATGTAATGTGTAAATACATATGTAATAGTGTCGGCCTAGTGATAAAGGGGCCTCATGTGCAAGTGTGAATAGTTATATATAAGATATCATGTATTCATTATTGAGAAAAGAATTTTGAAGTATGAAAGGTATTTGGGTATTTGGAGGGGTGTTCCCCTATTCTTTGAGTTATTGTGTAACTTATCTATATTGGATTTTTTCTCCACGTTGACATTCTTTACATGGTGCCAAATGCTTACAAATATCATAAAATAATAGAAGTACACACCATGTACAAAATGTCAATGTGGAGCACAACTCCAATATAGATAAGTTACACAACAACTCCTTAAATAATAGGGGAAACCCTCCAAATAACCAAATACCTTTCATACTTCACAATTCCCTTCTCAATAATGAATACGTGATCTCATATATATAGTTATTCACACTTGCACATGAGGCCCCTTTATCACTAGGCCGACCCTATTACATATGTATTCACACATTACATGTACATTTAGTCCCATATATTCCCCCCCTTGGGGTCATATCATATACATTTATCCAAATATATGCCCCCCTTGGTTCATAACATAATACCCTCCTTCAAAAATCTTTGTCCTCAAAGCTTTGCATTTAAAGGCTTCACATGTGATGAAACCAAGTAATATTATTTTCTTATGTTCCTGCTTTCTTCATTCCATTGCTGATGATCTATCCATCCAAAATCAATTTTTTTTCGGTCTTAATCCTTGTTGTCTAGTTGTTGAATAATTTATTTCTTTTGATTCCATTTATTTTTGTTGAAGCATCTCCAATTTGTAGTCGTTGTTGGTCTTTGATAATAGCTTATTGAAGAGTAGTTTGGTGATGCCTTGTTCCATGAATATTAACAAGTATTCCATATTCTTCCTTCATAATGTTGATATCATCCTTCTTGTCTTCCTTGAAATGTTTCTTGGTAATGAGGGTGTCAGTACGGTTTCACATTTGATGGTCTTCCTTCATTCTGCACATACAATTCATCTATCTTCTTTTCAGTGACAATGGAATCCTTGAACATATTTGCTTGGTCTTTGATTACTCGTCTTTGAGATAATACCATCATATTTGGCATGTACATCCTCTAGATGGAGTTCAACTTATTCAAGTATCTTCTGTTGACCTTCTTGAATCTTGTCTTATTTCTCCTTTTTAAGATGCAATGTTATCCCATATAACAAATTTTGACGTACTTCTTCAATTATGTCTTTTATTTCTGATTTTACCTCATCAGTGTTTAAGAATTCCTCAACCTTCATGAAAATTTCATCTTTCAGTCTTTTGGTAGATTCTTCATCCAAGATCCTTCTTTCTTCTTGATTTTGACGATTATTCTTTCAATCTCCCAACCTCATCCAATATTTTTTTATTATGGTTTCGCAATCTACATATCTCTTCATATTTGTTTTTAAAATCTTCCCACTTTGATTTACTATTATTTTCTTGCTTTAAGTTCTTAACCTCCTTAATGAGTAATTCATTAATGGATCGTGTCTTAGATAACTCCTCACCCTTATTCTTAATCTCTTCCTTTGCTTCTTTTAATTCATCTTGAATTCTATACAATTCCTCTATTCCTGTATCCCTAATCCATTTATCTAAGAAGAGTTTTTCAAATTCTTCCCATGTGCAGTGCCATCTAGTATTTTGATAAACACTCATCCACCACTTCCAAGCTTCATCAAAAAAATAATTTCTTTCCTTTGAAGGAGTCATATTATATTCTTTTACCAACCTCAACCATTCCATAGGATTGATTTCATCTTTATCTTCATCTCCTGTAAAATTAGGTATTTCCATTAATTCTTAATTGAGGTATAATCCCAACCCTTAAATCACAACCTCAATATATTAAGGATAAAGATCTCAATAGTTTTAATACTTATTCCAATATTCTCTTCTATGTGTTATCTTTCTAATGGATTTTGAATCAACTCAATCGGACATTCCAATCAAAAGTTATGACAGTTTTAAGTGAACATACCTTTGAAACCCTAATTTGGAGTCTATCCTCCTGGCCAGACTTACTTATGATGTATCTCTACAATTTTGTCTCTTCTCAGTATGAAATTGTGACATGTATTACTCTTAAATTTATTCTCAACAATTCCACATGTCTGACCAAAATTGTATGTGCCAAGTAGAAGTTATGGTAACTTCCCCACACCTTGTTGATTTTTTCCCCTTCCAGGAGAGCGTACTTGTAAAGCATGCCAATATCATAATATATAATAATTGATTCTAAAACTTGCACCAGAAATACTAAATATTTTCCAATATCCAATGCAACTAGTCTCACTTAATTTGGATACTCATTGAAGAATATATCATAGTTTTACTTGGAACACCTGTTTGAGACTAGTTAATATGACTAGTCAAATACCCTATCTTACACAAGGTGTATCTACAAAAGTAGGATTCCCTGGAAGAAGAAATTTTTATCACAACTACCTTGATAATTTCTATGAATATCCTCCATGTTTCAGGGTCTGAAATGTCATGTTGGAAAACTGAGATGGGGGGGGGTTGAATCAATTGGTATTGTGCTTAAACAATTATGCCCATTTTAAACTCTTTACAGAACACTCAATGACAATCACAATAAAGAAGGGAAGTAAGCAATATAATATTCAACATCAATCAAACACATGAAATATATAGAGACATATATTTCCTGAGGAAACCCATAAAGGGAAAAACCTCTTCTTCTTGATATGATAAGTAATCTTTATTTCTGTACATTATCATTCTTATGAGCTCCAACTCTTCTTGAGACTACAACTTCTGTTTTACAAGAAACAACTTGCTGAGAGAACCAACTCTCTGGTTTCTATAGCACCCACTAGAAGGAAGCACCAATTCTCTGAGTGTTCTAGCACCAACTTCCAGTCACATGGGCACCAACCTGTATAACAGAGAAAAATAGCTCTCCCTTGCACCACCCTACCACCCTGGTTTTTTTGGATGCAACCAGATGGAAGCTACAACTCCCTGTGTTCAAGCACCCACTTGAAACTCTGAGGACACTAGCCCTCCCTAGCACCTCCCTACCACCCTGAATATAAAAAAATTGTTCTTGAAACTTATTACAGTGATACAGTGCTTGTCAAAAGGCTTACCAATCTCATCATTGTTATGTTGCACTGCTCTGCTATGCCTACATCGGTGTCTTCCTGCTCACATATCCTTGAGCTTTATGTTCTTCTACTCTATCTCTGAATGAGAACCTCAGGTTTCTCTTCCTCTCTCATATAAGCATTTCTTCTCTATCTATTTCTTCTTCTCTTTATGATCTGTGTATTTTTTCCATTCAATGCACTACACCTCTTTTGTGTGTTTCATCTCTTGCACACAACATGATTCTACCCGCATGAATAACTCTCAACATAAGCAGCCATATCTTCTTTGTTCTACACATATTTATAATGCCAAGTCCTGTTCTAGGGAATACACTCAACTCTTTGTCCTCTCTGGTGATCATCCTGAGTCTGTTCTTCATCAATGGCCATTATCCTAAGATTCTTAGGCTTCTTTGGCAGTTCAAGTATTCAACGCATTTCCATCTGTCAATTGGCTAAATGATGAATATTCACTTCACTGGAAGTTACCTCAATACTCTTTGGCTCCTCTGGAAGTCACCCTACAACTTCTCAAATTATCTGGCAGATGCAATCACTTGGTTTCTAGAAGTTAAAATTAGTCCTTTCTGGAAGTTACAAAGAGAACTTATGCGTTCTTGTTCCTTTGGAGCCTTTTCCCTTACTGAGAAAAACTTCGCAGTAGGAGCTATCTTTTCTTGATAATCCTCTTCCTTTCATGTGACCATCGGTGGTGGCCAAACGCCTATTCAAAAGGCGCTTCCCGATTTATGTCTAGTGAGCGTTGTCTCTGTTTCACGATATGACCTTGGGCTATAAGCTTCATGTGACCATGTGATTGTCGGTGCGTCCATAGGAGGTTTAAGGGAAACCCTCTTTTCTCCCCATAATTTACTACAAGCCTCCACGCATCCTTTCTCCTAAACCGTGGTTTCAATTGTGGCCCGCTCACGAAAAATTAAGACCCGAGCATGTTTTGGCCCCACAATGGAGCAAGACCGTCAATCTCACGATCTTGATGGCGCTCCTGAATGGATGGTTCATATATGTCCTTTCAAGTCTGCAAACCAGATCTCACCTTCCTACATCAACGGCTGAGATTTACTTTGTGATCCGGGCTCCGAGAGTTTTAGATCTCAAACCCTGTTGTTGTTGAATGGATATCTTCCGGAATGGAATATATGCTGACATATGTCCTCTTAAATTGATGGCTATGCCTTCTTTCATTTGTCCATGCACGATCCTCAGTCTCAACTATCAGGTGACATGTGGTGCTCCAAACCAATGGACGAGATTGATTTTGCCTTTCGGTCTTTAGGAGTTTCGATTCTCAAACTTCGCTTTCTCCCGGTGCATTTCACCTGAAGTTCACGATCCAATGACATCTGCCCCTTTCGTATCAATGATCACGATCCTTTTGTGTTTCCGAACTATGAATATTTCAACTTATGTCATCCTTCCACTGGAGTATATCGACGGATGAGAGTGCTCCTGAAGTGATCTTTCAGATCAGACGTCTCATGTCCAATTCGAGATTTCGGCATTCGAGACTTCATAGATTTTTTCATTTGCTAGTGGTAAAAATCCCGAATAAAAACTCCTGGAGTGATGTAACTCTTGCGTCACTTGATGATGTGTCATGATCTAAGACGCTGCCACATGTCACTCTGATTTGTGATTTTCATGTACCTGAAGTGCCAAATCAACTTGACACTTGTCATTGTCTGATTGTGCCACGTGTTGTTGGTGACGTAGTATTGCTGATGTGATATGTTGATGTGGTCTTCTAAAATGATATTTTTCCCAACAACACTGATCCAACGGTCCTCGTATGTCCTCCAAATCCGATGGTCCTTATTCATTTCAGGTTTCCAGGCTTCTGGTTTTTCCAATCTCAAACTTTTCGAAGCGTAACCTCCTCACATATTTATATCCGAAGTGAATGTTTTTCATCAATCATGATCCTAGATAGATGGCTCGATCTTTTTGCGATGCATCTCTTCTAGATTATATTGTCCTTCCACTTCAAACTGATCTAATGACTGTCATATACTCTAGCTCTCCGAACTTCGTGTTTTTCAAGTCTCAAACTGAAAAATCGTCGAAGTGTTTTTCTCCAGAGTTGAGCATCGTGTGCCAATTATCAATATTGATAATGAATGGTCCCTACTTACTTCAGGACTTTGGGACTTTGACAAGTCCTCTCTCCTACACTCATCAAAGGCTTAACCTTCGTGCATTAATCTTTGGATCCAACGACTGAGATTTGTTCTCCTCTTCTGCGTGCTCCTCTTGATTAGACATTGATCTGATGGCCACTATCACTCCTCCTCTTGAGATTGCAATTTATTCGACTTAGAAGGTTTTCTAAGTATTCAAAGGTTTCAACCTCCAAACCTTTTTCCTGCAAGTCTCGTCGTCGATGTTCTTTTTTTCCATCGATGTTGTTGTTCTTCTTTACTTTCCTATTTTCCATCATTGTTCTTTCCATCAATGACAAGCGCACTCTACATGTAAACATGCCAACAATATCCCCCTTTGGCATTGATGGCAACCTTGAAAGGTTGCACTGTTCTACTTAGACCTCCAACTGTAGCATCCAGACCACTCCTTTTCTCCCCCTTTGACTTCAATGTCAAAGAAAAACATGCTCCCCCTGAGCTATTGCAGTACTATGCAGAGGTATCAGATATTCAACCAACACATACTACCCCTAACAGGATGGACTCTCYTAGGTTGATAATGGGGTCACRCCCAACTTCTGGCGTAAATACTCAAACTGAGATTTTGCAAGCAKTTTAGTGAASATATCAGCAATCTGATCTTTGGATGGAATATAATGCAGAGAAACAATAGTGTTGGTCACATGTTCCCTCAAGAAGTGATACTTTATGGGTATATGCTTGGTCTTGGAGTGAAATATAGGGTTCTTTGACACACTGATTGCACTAGTATTATCACAATGAATTGGGATCGGTGCAGTATATTTTACCTCCAAATATGCAAGTGTCTGAATCATCCACAATACTTGGGTACAATAAGTGGCAGCTTCAATGTACTTAGCTTTTGTAGTCGATAAGGAAATAGAACCTTTATTCTTTCTCAACCATGATACAAGGGAATCTCCTAAGAAGAATGCACCTCCACTCATGCTTTTTCTTTCATCCATGTAGTTATCCCAATCAGCATCTGAATAGACTGAGAGTTGAAAATTCCAATTCCTAGGATACCATAGGCCATAGTCCATTGTTCCTTTCAAGTATCTGAATATTATTTTGACAACTAACAAATGACTATGTTTAGGTGCAGCCTGATACCTTCCTACCATTCCAACAACATGCATTATGTCTAGATGGGATGTTGTGATGTACAATA
>JASDQU010684578.1:37487-52847 GCA_032191745.1 Picea mariana
AACATTGAAATAATTAATAAAAGTAATAATCATTAGATGTAATATGAAAGAAAGGAAGAACGATGGGGGGGTATGAGTCCACAAGAGAGAGGGTTCCAAGGAGGAATTATTCATGGGTATTAATCCAACCCACATTCTTGAAATTATTATCATTGTGTATAACCTTTTATTTGTTGTTGAGTGTTCCAAAAATCCAATCATTAACTCATGTAAGAGGCTGGGTGTGAGTGGTCACATCCCATAGTTATTTTAGGGCATGGTTTGAAGTGAAATAATATTTGGGAAGAGTGAGAGTAAAGAAACTAAGGAAGAAGAGGAAATTTGAGTAGAAAAAGAAACAAGTTTTTACATGTAATTTTTGGGTAGAAAACGAAGAGTTGAGTGTTGGGAAGAGCACCATCCATTATGTGATTGAAAGAAACCATTGTTGGTTTGTGTTTTATGTTATAAATGAGGCCTATGTGCCTATAAAAATGGATGTAAACCTGCAGTGTGTTTTCCTATTGAGGAAATGACTCAAGAACCTTGTGAAGGTTGTTGTGAGAAACATTGAAGAAACTAAGAGTTCCTAGAGTCCCCAGCTAAGAGATTCCGAACCAACCGATTTCACTAGGGGCCCTAATAAATGAATGGTATAGCTCGAGGAACTGTGAGCAGTGAATGGGGCACATTCCTTGGGTAGTGTAGGTTGTGGGGATATATAGAGTTGGATGATTGGAACTATTGTGGGAGTAGAACCTGGGTTTTGGGATTATTGTGTGTGGAGAATGGATGCCCAGTGGGAAATATCTCCATGTGGACTCATATCCTCATCTTAGGGGTGGCCTATTGTTGAGAGAAAATGAACAGTATCCCCTATGGTTGGGAGGTCCATTCTTCGTATGCAATCAATTGGTTAATTATTAACAGATAAGTTTTTATGTTTTGTTCTTATGTTATTTCGTTGTGTAAATGTTTATATGTGTTAAGCCCTAAATAGTGGAACATTACCCCTTAATTGGGGCATACTACATTAATATTTTTATTTTATTTATGTCGGCTTGGGTCCATTAGTTGTAATTGTACCTCCTAGTCTCCTATATATACCAAGGAGACATTTTCATTTGGAATCATCTTGTATTTGTAAATTTATGTAGTGTATAACGAGGTTTCCCCCTCGAAGAGGATTATTATATGAAATTTTGTCTTTGTCAAGGTGTTGATTACTTATTCGGACGTTTTTTAGGATATTTTTATATTTGGTTCTTAACATTTGGTATTAGAGCTCAAGGTCTTGGGGTTTCGTTGTTGCATCTGAGACACCTTGGAATTTTCGCTATATTTTTTTTCTACGATGTTTTAGAAGGAAATCCTTGGAATATATTTATTATATGGATCAAGTTACTTGGAGTTAAAATTTCATCTCTTGAGGCATTATACTTTATAAGATATAGCCTATGTAAGATATGGTTCTGGAATCATCCTAAATTTAGTCATCGCAGAATTTTCGCTATATTTTTTTTTTGTAATGTTTCAAACCCTTAAACTCATAGAATATTCATATAAATTATAAAGGTAGTTGTGATAAAACTTCCATCTCCTGGGTCATCTTATTTTTGTAGATACACCCTGTGTAAGATAGGGTAGTTGATTAGTCATATTAACTAGTCTCAAACATGTGTTTCGGTTAAAATAGTGATATCTTCTTCAGTGAGTATCCAAATTAAGTGACACCAGTTGAATTGGATATTGGATAGCCTGTAGTATTTCTAGTGCAAGTGCCAGACTCAAATACTAGATATTGTTCTCTTGGCATGCTTTACAAGTACGGTTTCCTGGAAGGGCCAAAAATCAGCAAGGTGTGGGGAAGTTTCCATAACTTCCACTTGGCACATTGATCAGACCTATGGAATTGTAGAGAAGATGTATCATAGAACTAAAGAAAGAAATTTTCAGACCCAGAAGGGTCAGAATTTTGGATATACAGCAAAAGAAAGATTGTCTAGCAGAACTACCTTGAAATCAAGGTTTAAAAGCGATACTTGGCCAACATGCCACCAAAAAAAGGAACTTCTACACCAAATATGCCTTCATACAATCCTGCTTGAACTCTTGATGAAGGTGAAGAAATGTGCATGGACATAAATGATTTGTAAAATAAGATAGTAACAAAATGTGAACTACAAGGGATTATGGATTCAACTGAAGCTAAGTTGGAGGAAATAATGGATACTAAGATGGATGGTTTAAAAAGGGATATCATGGGAGGATTGAAAATTTTCCTAATAGAGAGGCCACCTAAAAGTGAAAATGTATCCCATGAAATTCATGATGAGGACACAAGGAAGATGAATCAATACTAGAGAAACTCCAACTTTGGGTTGAAGACCAACCACTTTTCTAAGATTGATATGAGGAAGTTTGATGGCAAGCATCCAATCACATGGATACTTCAGATGGAGCAGTTCTTTGATATACATGATGTGCCACACACACAAAAGGTACGAATTGATTCTTTATATTTAGAACCCAATCAATTTGTGTGGTATCGATGGCTTTGTTCTCGCAAATCACTTGTCACTTGGACAATTTTTACGAAAGAAATGATAGCACACTATGAGGATACAAGGATCAATACTTTCTTTATCCAATTGATAAATCTCAATAAAAAGGGTTCAAATGTGGAGCACATTGAGAAATTCCAAAGATTGAATATAAAGGTAATGGATATTCCAGATGAGCACTGGATTGATGTATTCATAGGAACGTTAAAGGATAACATTCAACATGAGGTTCACCTTTGGGAACCCAAATCATTGGAGAATGCGTTCAGGGTGGTGAGAAATGTTGAAAGTAAAAAGATGACTATGGATAATAGAAGGACCACTCCTAACATCTATTGAAAGAATAATGTTCCTTCTTCTAAAACACTTCAACCTATAACACCTCAACAATTGGAGGAATGAAAATCAAAAGGTTTATTCTTTAATTGTGACAGAAAGTATAGTAAGGGACATAAGTGTGGTGAGAACAAATTATTCTACATATATTGTGAAGAGGAAGAAGAACAATAACAAGAACAAGAACCATCTCAAGGTGAAAACATAGAAGAGAATTCATATAAAGAGTTGACTCCCATGATAGCATGTAATGAATTGGCTGGAATTAGCACTCCTCAAACCCTCAAGATTGAAGGATATATCAAAAAGAAAAAGGTAATATTCCTAATTGATTCTGGTAGTACTCATAATTTCATTCACTATAAATTAGCCAAAGCTCTCAATTGCTTTATATATCTAGCGCCAGAGTTTTAAGTAATGATTGCAAATGGAGGAACTATCAATTTCTCAGGAAAATTCCATAATATCAATATTACTATGGGGGAATATGTAATGAATAGTCCAATGATTTTTATACCCATGGGTGGTGTTGATGTCATACTAGGAGTCCAATGGTTACAATCATTGGGAACAATGGATTTTAATTTTCAAGAACTTTTCATGAATTTTTCATTGGAAGGAAAGGAAATTGAGTTAAGGGGTATCACAGGGAAACCCAGTAAGGTGATAATCTCTAATGGCATGACAAAATTATTGAAAAAGGGGCATAAGGGTGTAATTGTACAACTATGCTCATTATATGTTCAAATATTTAAGCCATATATTCCCCTAGATCTCCAAGGTATCATTAATAAGCATTCCAAAGTATTTGAATATATTCCCAGAGGTCTTCCACCCACTCGAAATCATGATCATGCTATTCACCTAATTCCTAGGAGTGTTCCTCCTAACATTGGGCCTTACAGATACCCTTATGCCCAGAAGAGTGAAATTGAGTGTATGGTTGAAGAAATATTATAGGTTGGCATTATTAGACCTAGACAAATTTCTTACTCTGCACCAGTGGTAATTGTACTCAAGAAAGAGGTCTTGTGGCGTATGTGTCCATATTATAGAGAACTCAACAAGATCACTATTACAGATATGTTTTGTCAGACAATTGGCTTAGGTTGATGGGCAGTTGGTTTGGAATGTTGGTTGTCATTGATTTCAACCATTGGAGAGTGATATTGTAGATTGATGTCAACCCTTAGTGATTGATGTCAACCCTTGGAGAACTCCACTAGCGAATTTTGATAGCACGAAGGCATGGGTAAGGGACCTAATTCTGTTTGAGGTATAAAGGCATGAAGATCAATGAATTTACAAGTAATACTATTCTAGATGGATATTATATGTCATTCCATTTCTGATGATATGTGGAACATCACATAACTCCCTACGGTTAAAGAGTTATGGCCAACTCCTCATGGTTAGAGAGTTATGGCCATATGAAGTTGGAGAACCCTCATGATTTATCTAGAAGCCCCTAGAAGGTCAAAGAAGTCAATTATTCTAGAAGATCCTAGAAGAAGTGTACTAGTCAAATTGATGGTAACTAGGAGAATCATGGGTATAGTTGTTTCATTAAGAAAATAATTAAAAATAAATTAGTTGCAACAAGAAGTTGTGAGTTTGGTAATTATGGTAAAGTAGTTGTGATGAGAAGATTGAACAGTCAAAGACCAAGAAATAAATTAAATAATAAAGTGGTTGCAACAACAAGAAATTGGTTAAGAGAAAAGAAGTTATGAATTGACTAATTATAGAAAAGTCAGTTGCAACAAGAAGTTGTGAGTAAAGATAAATTATTTAAATAATAAAGTAGTCAAACTGGTTGCAAAGAGAAATTATTTAAATAATAAAGTGGTTGCAACAAGAAGTGGTGATTTACTATTTATGGATAAGTCAAAGTGGTTGCAAAAGAAATTAATTAAATAATAAAGTTAGTTGCAACTATGAGTGGAGAACTTACTATTTGTGGAAAGTGTTTAAGTTGGGTGTAAAAAGTGGTTATGTTAAGTGGACAAAGTGGTTAAGTGGAAAAAGTGGCTAAGTGGACAAAGTGGTTAAGTGGACAAAAGTTGATATTCTAGAGGAAGCTACTTGGAGAGTATAAATAAGAGAGAAAGTGTCTCCTATTAGCACCTATTGAATAKCATTGAATATCTATTTTKTGAAATGTTRTTTTAGTAGGTATTATTGATAGATCAAATTTGTGGCAGAAAACGTGTGGCAAAAAAAGTGCGGCAGAACAATCACAATAGAAAAAGTGTGGTAGAAAAAGTGCGAAAGAAAACGTGCGGCAGAAAAATCGCGGCAGCAGAATCACGGCAACATAATTGCAGCAGCAGAACCGTGGTAGCAGCATGGTTGGGGTCTATTTATGAGAGATATGGCACATCTTGTTTGAGGTATGTTTTGTGACCTAGGATTTATCTCTTGAAATAGTATTGGATGTTCAGTATTGCTGCATCTATCAGATTTGTTGAGGGATACAATTGGTATTTTTGTTGTTGGTATTTGGCATATGGATATTGGTCTTTTGTTTGTGATATCTTGCTGAAGTTGTTGGTTTAGATTGAGGCTACATAACAATGAGGTTGTGGCACATGGTTTGATGTAAGGGTTTATGGTATTTGGTTCATGGATAGAATGATGAATTGTTAAATAACTTTTGATGGTTATATTGGTGTATGTCTTTGGTATATGGTTGAAGTACATGTTGGGTACATGGTTGAGACAAGTAGTTGATGAGTTGGAACATACATGAGGTATATAGTTGATGATGTTGGTACATATTGATGAGTCATAGTTGATGCGTAGTTGATGCATGATTGGTACATACTTGGTACATGGTTCAAGGCACTTGTTAGTAGTATTGTGGACACATCATTTATGGATTATGTAGCATACTTGTCTTGGTATATTATTAGAAGCACATATTGATCTTGGTGATGATTATGAGGTGTTGTGATTGGTTGATGCACATCTTGGTGATATTGTGCATATGGTTGAGACTTATCTTGGTGATTGATCTTGGTGAGTAGATATGATTTGGTTGATAATATTGATGAGACAAGTTGTTGTGATAGGTTGTTTGGACAGATTATTGTGACAGGTTATTTGTACAGGTTTGGTGCATGGTTGATGCACTTGTTGATGGTACGGGTTGATGTACAGGTTGAGGTACAGGTTGATGCATGGTTGATGCATGGTACATTTTGGTTCATGATATTTGTACAAGTTGTTTGGTGTAGGTTGATTGGTATAGGTTGTTTGAGGTTATTGGTATAGGTTGATAGTGATAGGTTGACAGTGGTAGTGGTTGATTCAGTGACAGTGATAGGTTGTCTACATTTGGAATTTATATTTCAGGGTAGTTGGACAGGGCAAGGATAGGTGGTTGTATCCACCTTACAATTGTATCCAGAGAACATAGGGGGTTGTAGCCTCCTTCTAGTTGTAGCCAAAGAATTGGGGAGTTGGATCTTCCTTCATGTTGTAGCCTAAGAAACTAGGGGGTCGGAGCCTCCTTCCAGTTGTAACTGGAGAATTGGAAGTTGGTGCTTCCTTGAATGCAATTCTTGGCATATAAGAAAAGCATTATGTGGTTTTCTCCCGCATTAGGTTTCCATGTAAATATTGTTGTATTGTGCATTGTGTGGACGTGTTTGTTAATGTTTATTATGCACTGATGAATGTTAATGCTTTTGATATAGTAAGATATTGATGATGAACAGATGAACATGGTTGAATAAGTAAAAGAATGTACTTTGTGGTTTAAAGGATTAATAATTGGTATAATTTCTCATTATTGATTCACCCCCCCCCCCTCTCTTAGTAATCCAACAAGTTTCCCATTTCCCATCATTCATGAATTTTTAGATGAACTACATGGAGCAATCTACTTCACAAAGTTGGATATTTGTTCAGGGTATCATCAAATTAGAATGAAGGAAGCAGATATCCCAAAAACAATATTCCAAACTCATGAAGGGCATTATGAATTTTTTTTCATGCCTTTTGGCCTTACGAATGCACCTTCCACATTCCAAGGGTTGATGAATTCCATTTTCCATCCCTTCCTTTAAAAATTTGTTTTAGTATTTTTTGATGATATACTAATCTATAACAAGTCTTGGGAGGATCGTGTTTGACATGTTGACAAGGTGCTACAACTACTAAAGGAGCAATAACTATATTCAAAACCATCCAAATGTTTCTTTGGGGTGAAAAAGGTAGAGTATTTAGGTCATATTGTATCTCATGAAGGTGTCAAGGTAGATCCTAACAAGATTAATGCCATGATGGACTGGCCGATTCCAAAACATTGAAGAATATTATAGTATTTTTGGTTTTGACAAGTTACTACAGCAGGTTTGTTTGGAACTATGGAAGAATAGCAACACCTATAATGACATTAACTAAGAAGGATGCATTTTCATGGACTCTAGAGGTAACTCGAGATTTTGAAGGACTTAAAGAGGCGATGTGCAAAGCTCATGTATTAACCACACTAGACTTCACAAAAAAATTTAGTGTGGAATGTGATGCCTCGGGAAATGGAATTGGTGTTGTTCTAATGCAACAAGGAAGGCCCCTTAATTTTGAAAGTCGACCAATCAAGGGAAAGGACTTACACAAACCCATTTATGAGAAGGAAATGATGGAAATACTACATGCATTGAAGAAATTGCGTCCTTGCCTAATAGGTAGGCACTTCAAGGTAAAAAAATATCGTGATAGTCTTAAATACTTCTTGGAACAAAGACTATCTTCAGAAGAACAACAAAAATGGGTGACCAAGATGTTGGGTTATGATTTTGAAATCATCTACAAAAAAGGGAAGCAAAATGTTGTGGCAGATGCACTCTCAAGAAAGGATGAATATGTTGATGCCTTTCTCTATGTTATCTCGATCATCCAACCTGATTGGATAATAGAAGCGAGGGATGAATGGAAGAATGACGAAAATGTGTAGACTCTTATTCAAAGGTTGCAACAGGATTCCAATGCATCAAATACATTTACATGGAAAAATGATTCACTATGCTACAAATACCGCTTATATTTATGTAACTCCCATCTCAAACAAAATGTACTCTTGGAATTGCACACCCCTCCTATTGGAGGGCACTCGGGATTTTTGAAAAACTACCATAGGGTCAAGAAGGAATTTTTTTGGGATGGCCTTAAAACTGATGTTCAAAGGTTTGTGGCAGAGTGTTTGATTTTACAACAAAATAAGGTGGCAACAATTAAGACCCCGTGTCTTTTACAACCATTGTCCATCCCAAGTTAGCGCTGGGAGGAGTTTTCCATGGATTTCATCATAGGGTTACCGAAGTTTGAATGAAAGAGTGCCATCATGGTGATTGTTGATATACTGACCAAGTAGGCACACTTTTGTGCATTCTCTCATCCTTTCAAAAGCAGTACAGTTTCCACTGCATTCATGGAGACAGTTCAAAAGCTACGTGTAAGCCCAAACATTATTGTAAGTGACAGAGATCCCATCTTCACTGGACATTTTTGGACATAATTATTTTCTTGTTTGGGTACTCAATTTGGCTCATAGCTCAACTTATCATCCTCAATCTGATGGAAAAACCAAGATAGTGAACAAATGTCTGGAATGTTACATTCATTTCTTTGTCTCTGATAAACAAACACAATGTTTCAAGTGGTTACCCTTAGCAGAATGGTGGTATAACACTTTCTTTCATACTACAACAAAAATGACACCATGTATGGCACTCTATGGATATCACCCACCTTCCATCACTTCTTCTCTAAAATAAAATTCTAAGGTTCAAGCAATGGAAGATCACATTGAGAATCAACAACAACTTCTCCAACTCTTAAAGGACAACCTAACCATGGCACAGAATCGCATGAAACAACAAGCAAATCAACCTCGTAGTGAAAGAAGTTTTGAAGTACAGGGTTCAATATTTTTAAGACTACAACCATACAAACAGATCTCCCTCGAACAAGCTAAGAAGGATAATAAATTATCACCAAAGTACTATTTCCCTTATAAGGTGTTGAAAAATATTGGTGTTGGTCTCATGATTTGGATAAATTAATGATGATGTTTAGATCCTTTTCGTTCGGTATTATATGTGTATTTTACTATTTTGAAGAAGTTTTGAAGCATTCTTATACCAAATCATCATAACTTATACCAGGTATGTATAATTGAAGTTTTTGATGGTTTTAAGTTTAATTCAACATGATTTAATGATTCCAAGGAGATAATACGCGATCTGTGTGTCACAGTGAAAAATTGCATGGCATTTTTCCATCCAGCATCTCATCAGGAACTCCATTCGACACTGCATCCGGTACTCCATCTGGCACTGCTTCCGACACTCCATCCTGTACTAAAACTATGGGTGATTTGGTGGTTGTTATATCGGTGGCTTGTGATGGGAAAATCAGTGACATGGGTTTTGCTCATTCTTATGGCCTGCAGCTACTGTGCTCTTGACATCTTGGATTGGGTTGTTATGTTGAGCGTTGAGTGGCTCGCTTGGTTTCTAGAAGCCACCGGCCGTTAAAACACATTTAATGTAATTTGTTTTTTTTAGAGGAGGTCGGCCTCTCGACTTGTAACTCCTATAAATACCACCATAGTGGTCATACAAGTGTTAAGTTAAGAACTGGGAAGATAGAATTATTTTTGTTGTGTAATTCGAGACATTTCCATAAACTTGTGCAAGACTGTGTTTTTAATTTTAAATGCCAAAATCGTGTTGCTTGAGCTCGTGATTCATTGTTGAGGAGTAGCCACAACCTATTGGGGGGGGCACCAGTGGTCTGGGTGAATATTTATCTAGTTAGCTTGTGTATTTGAGTTGTGCAATTTTCATTTCTTCCATTTTCTATTATAATCATTTTTATCATTTTACATGTTGTGTGTTTACTATTCATAGCTTAATTGTTTCAGTTTTCCTTTTTGCGGGTTGCTTATGAAGGATAGTTAATATGCCATGTCTTTTTAATTAATAGGAAATAGCTTGCAAGCTCAGCTACTAACTGTGTTGTGTGATTAAATGATAAGTTTGAATTTCCGCAAATTAAAGTAGAACAGAGTATTGGATTAAAACAGAGTTAAAATAGAGTATAGAGTTTCTTTGGCAAAGTTTCGATGGATGGATAGTTACTAGTTTTGATTCTTAGTTTTCTTATCTAGTTTGCTATTTAGTTTGCTTATCTAGTTTTTTATTCAATTTTCTTACCAATTTTCTCGTAGTATGTTGAGATAGAAGTAGGATTTGAGTTATGCTTTTATGAGTATTTCAATTTTCAATTTGAATTATTGTTAATAGTAGGATTAGTTTAGTTTACTTCATGTAATTTCCATTCTAGACCTAGATTGCAATTTTAATTCCAAGTATTGATTTTGAGTTGAGTTTGTAGTTATAAATCTCTAATGGTGTGTATTTGCTCACATTAGCATAAGAGTGCATTTGAATTTAGTAAAATAGTGTTTTCTTTATCGTTGATGATAAATGTATAAAATGAGAAATCACATGGATTTTCAGGGTAGTTGATATTTCTTCTATAATGGCTAAGTTCTCATTAGATTTCATGCTTCATACCTTTCACTTTGCTATAGAAGTTAATATTGAATTTATCCCTCTTGAGTTATCACTAATTGTTAAATTCCATCGTGATGACATAAGACACCGAAGACATAATCATCAACATTATATTTGAATTTTTCTTGTTATTGTAGATTAAAGCATAGTTTTCTTGTTATTGTAGATTAAAGCATAGTTTTCTTGTTATCATAGATTAAGAGTAATTGTTGATTAATCTTTGAATATTGTCATGTTGTTTTTAATTCAATAGGTTAAGATTTCCTTTTGTAGATTAGAWGTAATTATGAAGTTTATCTTAAGAATAGAGTTCACTTGCTTAAGAGTTGATTAGTTATATGTTAAGTAGTTTTCATTTAATTTACTTGTTGCATAAGTTTTAATAGGGTAGTTGCTTGCTTGTTTACTTGTTGCTGCTCATTTATTTTGAGTAAATTAATTAGATTAGTTTGCTATTTCTATTGTTCATTAAATAGATTATATAGATGGCTTGATTTGTGTTCATTACATTGATTAAGTTAACTTGTTCATTTTAGGGTTTTCATTTGCTTCTTTAGGACATTCCATCGATCCACTGTTCAAAATTTACTTAGGGTAAACAGTTTAAGTTCCTTGATAGGGTTTGATCATTGATAGTCTTTTCTTAAGTAGAGTAGCTCTTAGTTAGATTATACTACCTCTAGCTTTTCTACCTTGGCATATATAGTGCTACAACCCTAAGTTTACGTACCCTAGGTTGACAATTTAATTGAGGGTTTTAGTGCATATAGAACACACATCAATTGGTACTATGGCATACAAATTGGAGTTGCCTGCATATTCGCGAGTACACCTAGTTTTCCATGTTTCATGCTTAAAGAAGGTTATAGGTGACAAGATCCCAGTTCAAAATATATTTCTAGAACTTGACGAGGAAGGAAAAATCATATTGGAGCCTGAAGTTGTCACTGACACAAGAATTCACCAGCTAAGGAATAGATCCATTTCAAAGTATCTCATTAAGTGGAGGAAACTACCTGTTGAAGATTCCACTTGGGAAGATGAGTCTTTTATACAGAAGCATCCAAAACTACTCAAGCATTGCATACAACACTGATATGAAGGGGAGGGGCATGTTAAGCCCTAAATAGTGGCAAATTACCCCTTAATTGGGGCATATTACATTAGTATTGTTATTTTATTTATGTCGGCTTGGGTCCATTAGTTGTAATTGTACCTCCTAGTCTCCTATATATACCAAGGAGACCTTTTCAGTTGGAATCATCTTGTATTTGTAAATTTATGTGGTGTATAAAGAGGTTGCCCCCTCGAAGAGGCTTATTATCTAAAATTCTCTATATGTCAAGGCCTTGAGTACTTATTCTAAGGTTTTTTATGGTATTTTGATATTTGGTTCTTAACAATCTGAATGTTTTGTTATGTTTTGTTGGGTTTGCATCCATTCATGAATTTCTAAATGTTATAGATGCATGGATAAAATGGCATGTTGTTTGTTATAGTTTTACGAGTCTATTGCTCGTTGTTTTTCTGTTATATGTATGAGGCATTTTTAAATTGATTTTAGTAGGCTAAGTCATTTTTCACCATAATGGGACTCATCATGGGTGTTGGGTATGTCATAGAATGGTATCAGATATTCTAGTTCAAACATCGGGCTTGTATGAGCCAAGAACTAGTGTGAATTCAGGAAAATTCATTGTTACAGATTTTTTTGTGACGAATTTGGGGAAACTGGAGAAAATTAGAGAGAAATACCAAAATTCATGATAAAAATCCAAGTTTAACGACTCAAGACTATCTAACATAGGTTTAATGGAGTAGATATGCAGAGTTGCAAAGTTAAATTCGACATGGAAAGTCAAAATTTAAGTTTTAATGGGAAACTGTAGCGCTCGACAAAGTTAAGTGAATCAACAGAGGAGATCATGTTTGATATCGAGATCAATGACTTAGATTCATTGAGATAAAATTCAAAAATTTATAAGGTTTCTCCCATTTATAAGGTTGAGCATATCAACGACCAGGACTCATTTTCAAGGGTTTGGGAAATGGATCAGATTGGTGGTCTGGATCCATTTTAGGCCAATGGAAGGTTGGATTCAATCGATGATCAAGATAATATTGGCTAGGAGATCGACGACCCAGATTGACCTGGGATTTGATCAAAAATCTCTAAGTGTTGAAGTCCTCCAACAGAATTCACCAACGGTTGATGGTGGGATGGATGAGATTGGCCAATATTTGGGATCAACACAAATAAGTCTCTTACGGCCGATGGTTAGGTGTTGGTAGAGTTGGAAAACATTTGGTAGATCAATGGACAAGATCATTTTTGAATGGGAGATCGATGGTCCAAATTCATAAGGTATTTGGATGAAATTTTCTAAGTGTTGGAGTTGGCCAAAGGAAATTATCAATGGTCGGTGGGTCGATGGTCAGGCGTTGGCTGATTCGTTGAAGTGTTAGATTTGAGCAAGAGAAATTGTCTGGCATTGACTGATTCAACAAATTTTTGGAGTCAATAAAGAGAAATTTTCGATAGTCATTCATCGGCCAATTCAGCGAGGAGTTCAGTTCATCCAAGAGAAACGGTCAATGGTTGATGTAGAAAAGAGGGTGATGACATGTCATGCCGCATCATCATCCATGTGTCATACCACGTTATCCAAGTTGACACCTTAGGATGATGTTTCAAGCCACATAATCATCCATATGTCATGACATGTCAGTAGTTGCCACATTATCCCAGAAGTGGTTGATGGTCGATGGTCAGGTCGACAAAAATGGAGAAGTATTTTCATTAACCAATAATAATGGACAACATATGATGGTTGATGTTTGAGAGTCGATCAAATTGGTAAAGTGTTTCACCCGTGAATGATAATCATCAACGGTATATAGTTGATGGTTAGGTTGGTCGGTTTAGTGTGGTGTTGTGAATCAATTGCTAAAGGAATGGGTCGATGGTCAACGGTCGGGTCGACAGTTTTGGGAAAATGTTATGCGCGCCCAAAGGAGAAATTCGGTGGTCGATGGCCTATAGATTCAGATAAATGGATGAKATCACACCCAAGGGTCAATTTTGAGATCGACGTCTTAGATTTAAAGYAGTGTTATGACAGTAAAACAATCAAATTTCTATAAATTTTTAGGTTTTCGAAGGTCATGAATTTGTAGGGAATTTTGAGGCCCTAAATAGCGTTTTTAGTCAATCAAAACCCATGAGAACATAGTGTAATAAGGTACACTATGTATTTTCATATTAAATAAAAGAAATCTAAGATATATTTCCAATGAGCTAATATGTTCGCAAAACGGAGCTCGTATGAGAAAATTATATCCAAAATAGTCAAGATAAATTTTCAGCACCAGTTTAGTTCCAAAGGGCATAAATCCTAGCTCAAAAGTCATTTTTGGGCATAAGAGAATTATATGGAAATATTATGAACCATAGATGATATTTGTGGACCCAAATTTGGAATATGAGTATGTAAAAATGTGCAAGATGAGAAAGAATACACATGTAGCATACAAGGATAAAATGTAAGACAATCAAAACGTTTTTGGGTTGTAACTAACAATTTGGAGCTTGGTTAAGGGTGAAGTTGTGATAGATTGTTCATAAGAAATTAATTGGAATACACAATTGATATTTTGTCCAAAATCCCAAGGGAATTGGTGTAGGGATGCTGGAACAAGGATAAAATTTCTAAGCCAAAAGAAAGTCCAAAGGCGTAAAGTTGTCATTTCCAAATAGTTACAGATTTTGACTAGAGCATCAGTTTGACAATCTAAGAGTTGCTATGAATTTAGTGATGGTAATATTATTTGTGTCATGTAGAAATTTTTTCTTGTTTCTCAATATATTTACCTCTATAAGTGGAAAAAGTTGGTGTTTAATATTATTTGCACCAGGGAGAAAGGTGCACAAAAGGGGTAAATGGGCAATATTCAATTTCCTATAACTTGTTGATCAGAGCTCAAAATTGAACACAAAAGCAGTCATTGGAAACTTATTGGATAGGATAATCTGGATATCCACTCAGAACTTAGCTTTGAGCTCAAGGATTGTCAAGGAATCACAAGGAAGGTTCCTGATGGACTTGAAAGGCACCATTGAGTAGAATGGATTTTCGGGAAGCCATAACGTTTGGCTCATAAATCATATTGAAGCATGAGTATGGTCATTGGAAAGGTAATCTATAGGAAATTATGATAGAAGGTCTAATTTATTTACATAGGAACGGGTTTCTCCATAAATTTTGAAGAAAAAATAGAATTGGAATTCCATGAACAATGTAATTACTCAATGTGAATATTTTTCCAAATAGTGTCAAATTTTGGGGAAACTCTCCAGATGATAGAAGTGAGTGTCAAAGGTTATTACTATGTAAGTAAGACTATATATTCTCAGGATATATCCTACACGTAATCCTAGAAGCACACTTTAAGTGAAATATTTTGAAAAATAAAGAGAGGTTGAGCTTACTAATAGAGCATTATTAATAAGCAGAAGATAACTATGTAGAGAGTGTTGTGTGAGAGATTCCTAGAAAGGGGATAATATTCCACAATTGAGCATTTTGTGGGTATATGTTACACATTATTTTGGTCACTCTAGTGGTGTCTCTATAGGTATGTGTTCAGGCTCTCATAAGGACCTTTTGCCTGAGAAAATCGATTGTTGTCTTCTTCCACCAAACATATTTTTAAGATGAGTTCACAGGCTGACTATGTCGTAGAGTGAGAGAATCCTAAATCTCACAGGCAACCCTATACATAGCCTGCGAGGTGTTCGCAGTCTTCTCTATAGGTAGGGTGTGAACCTGTTTCAAAGCTTAAAAGGAAGAGGAAGTTACGAAGGTTCTAGAATAGGATCTTCTAGAAAATGA
>JASDQU010684578.1:52897-65772 GCA_032191745.1 Picea mariana
TCTAATTTATTTACATAGGAACGGGTTTCTCCATAAATTTTGAAGAAAAAATAGAATTGGAATTCCATGAACAATGTAATTACTCAATGTGAATATTTTTCCAAATAGTGTCAAATTTTGGGGAAACTCTCCAGATGATAGAAGTGAGTGTCAAAGGTTATTACTATGTAAGTAAGACTATATATTCTCAGGATATATCCTACACGTAATCCTAGAAGCACACTTTAAGTGAAATATTTTGAAAAATAAAGAGAGGTTGAGCTTACTAATAGAGCATTATTAATAAGCAGAAGATAACTATGTAGAGAGTGTTGTGTGAGAGATTCCTAGAAAGGGGATAATATTCCACAATTGAGCATTTTGTGGGTATATGTTACACATTATTTTGGTCACTCTAGTGGTGTCTCTATAGGTATGTGTTCAGGCTCTCATAAGGACCTTTTGCCTGAGAAAATCGATTGTTGTCTTCTTGCACCAAACATATTTTTAAGATGAGTTCACATGCTGACTATGTTGTAGAGTGAGAGAATCCTAAATCTCACAGGCAACCCTATACATAGCCTGCGAGGTGTTCGCAGTATTCTCTATAGGTAGGGTGTGAACCTGTTTCAAAGCTTAAAAGGAAGAGGAAGTTACGAAGGTTCTAGAATAGGATCTTCTAGAAAATGAGTTGGCATTCGCATGGTTGGAATTCTACTGACTTATCAGATTTAGTGGGATCATCCTCATCCCTTTAACCATCTCTCCTTCTCCTATATAATGAAGGGTTTCTCAAGGAAG
This sequence comes from Picea mariana, assembly GCA_032191745.1. Lineage (NCBI taxonomy): Eukaryota > Viridiplantae > Streptophyta > Pinopsida > Pinales > Pinaceae > Picea > Picea mariana. The sequence continues at coordinate 53,678 of JASDQU010684578.1, forward strand.
AGGTTAAGAAAGATTGAATAAAGAATTGATGAAAGAATAGATTCAGAATTGTGTAAGGAATCATGTTTGAATTGATGCTTGAGGCCTCCATCTGTCCATCAAGCCCTAGTGGATCTTCTTCATGCAAGTTTGGAGCAAGCATGTGTGTTGGAACAAAGGACCACCGAAAGGAATCTTGTAACATCAAGGTGATCTAGTTGTATCTTCTACTTTCATATTAATATAATACAGTGGCATGTCCCTTTCCCATAAAATCACTCTTATTTTATTGCACAATTCCTTGATCATATGCATAGGTAGTCATTGAATACACTTTACTATCTTCACTTTGGTTGGTTTGTGTTGTCTTGGATCTGATCTCACAAGAGCACCGAAGCGAAGTAGGAAAAACAAAGACCTAAGGAAGTGATATAAAGGTATGTCACTCGTTCCTCCTTTGGTAGTAAATTCAATGATAGCTGCTTAGGGAAAGCGTCATGTCCTATCTTGTTTTGTTCTAGATTCGGGTGGATCTAGGGAGATCTGTTAGTGTCTGCATATACCGATTTATCTTATAAAAAATTGGCGACTCCACTGGGGATACAACTCATTTTGTAGTTTTTGTTGGCCATTTTCTCTCAACTTAATTTTTTCATTACCAACCAGTCTCTAAGTCTGTAAGAGACCCTTATAAACTTTCTGGACCCAGAATTTCACTCAAAATTTTTGTCCTTTTTCAAAAAAAATCTTGATTACAAACCTTCTTGCACTGTACCTTTCTATGACCTGTGAGAATCATTAATGTTCGCACCCTACTGTTCAATCCAGTGTGACCTTCTTGCACCCTACCTATATCTAGATTGCGAGAATCCCTAATTCTCGCACTGTATCCCACTACCAGGTTGCAAACTCATTTGCAAAAGTTTTGGATTAGGTCTTCCTATCTTTTTGATGCCCAGATTTGTTTGTTTATCTGGGGAGAACTTTTTTTTCCAGTGTTTTACTGTTTCTTGACTTCAAATTTTGCGGTTGATTAGTTTTCAGGGATCGAAAACTATTCTTACTCTTTTTCCCAATTTTTGCTTCTTGACCTTTTATCAACAAGGGTATAATCTCGAATTCCGTGATCCGAGTGCTTGTTTGATCAAAAGCCTTTGATTGGATTAAAAGTTGGGATCAATTATCCTTTTAGATTGCTTGTTGCTTGAAAAACAAATTGTTTGTGTGTATTTGAGGAGGTTTTTTCTTGTCAGTTTGTTATTTGAGGAGGTCTTTATTGAATGATCGATTTGGGTGTTGTTGAGTATTTTATTTCCATTGGTTGCTTACTTTTTCTTAGTTCCATCACCATTTTTGGGTTTATAAAAAAAGTTAAGTCTTTTTCTTTTAAGAAATCATTTATTCATAAAATATTGGTGTTAAAGTATTGAAAGATAACAAATAGTGAATTTACATTGTCAATGATTGTTTGATACTACATTTCAAAAGAGATCATACATCGTAGTTTGCATTATTCCAAAAATCTTCTCTTTCCATGTTGTAGATAGAATTCACCGAACGAAAATTTGTATCATTCATTTCTATTTACGCATCATTGGGTCAGAGTCTTATACAACATTGGCTTTGATTCCGTCTCCCTCTTGCGTAACAATAGCCTTTAATAATATTGCGCAACTTTAAAATTCAACTAGTAACTTTTTCTAGGGCTCTTTTGCACCAACATTAGCTAGGCTAGAGCTTTGGAATAGGTAGTGAGACACACTCTCCAAAGAATAAAACACACAACAATATCTTGTGATAGGGAGTGTCAAATTCCATTTGCAACATTTTGTCCTGGGAAGCCCTTCTCACGCAAGGGTCAAACCTGAGGTCGCATTGAGATTGACAGAGTTACTCACCCTTCTTTGTTGATCTCGGTGTAGAGATTGCACATATTACAAGGGTATCTTGGAGGTATACCCACAATGATGAGTGGAAGCCTCTCAAGCTGATTTCGGTCTAGATACCCTGCCCTTGCATGTGGATCGGACTGTCGATTGTTCCCCCAAGCATCATTTTTGTTTGTGGTAACTTTAGTAGCCTATCTTCTTAGCGTCTTACACAAGGTGACTGTGGAGGGGTAAGTCTTCACGGTACTTGGAATTGATGTTGGCCAGACTCACTCGGACTCCTTGGAGGGTATACCCACGATTATGTGTGGGAGCTTGCACTAAGGTGTAAGTCCGTTAAGCAGGTCGTCAACGTAACTTTTCCACCCTGGCCCAGCCCCTTCTTGTCTCGACATCGCGATGTTGGATTTCATCACCAACTAGTGATTTTAGAATAGGAAGGTCTTGTTTGCTTGATTTTGATTCCTATATTTTACTAGTGTGTGTTGTTTGTTTCCATAAGTTGGCCATAGAATTTCTTTTGTGATATTTTTGCTCGATCACCATTGACCCTCCACACCGTTCACGTAGAATGCAAGGACTACCCCCAGAAGATCTGGAAGGTTCTCAACCCTTGCCTACCAACTCACTGGAGGGCTCTCCTTAAAAGAGTGAAGTCCAAGACATTGCCACTCCACAACTAGAAAGAACTGACTCTTTAGAACAGTTCTGAATTACAGATTCTCGAGAGGGCTTGCGACTTCCTCCCGACTCTGTGAGACGTATTGTTCAAGTGAATGCATCCAGAGATATTATTGTTGAGTCTTCTAGATTACCAACTGGACTTTTCACAATCCCTGAAGGTCAAGATCCTTTTTGGACTACTCGCATTTTTAGACGGGATCTCTTTGGCTTAGGAGCGGGCATTGATATCACTATCACACCCAAGCCGCCCGAAACATATGATCCAGACGCGATACCTTTTACTACTGCCTATTATTTCCCTGGTTCGGACACACAGCCAGCCAACCATATCTTGATTGTCCCCCTTTAAATGGCCCATTAAACAATGGTCCCAGATACTATGAATCTTCACACCAGGAATACGGTGGCTAGCCAATCCCCCATTGGCACACCACTTTCGCCTAGACTCACCCCAACGCTTCCTCCCAGATATCATGTGTTGAATGCTTCTATTCTCGTTCCTACACAAATCCCATCTGGGACTCTTGGCATTTCCACTCTTTATGGGCACCATATTGTTCCTGGTTTTATTCTGACACTTCCTCAACCCTCTTTTAGAGGGTCTCTTCCATCGCCTATCAGAGGAACTGACCCTAGTGGCACCATTCAGTCTTTCACACCTAATTACCAAATTCATGTTGGCAGACATTTTCCCCCTGGAGGTCAAATCCCAATTGGGACACAACCTCCGATTGGAGGGAAACCCCCACCTACCCCACCCACTAGACATAACATACCTACAGACTTGGACCAGTATTGGAACTATCTCATCAGAAATAATCCTCAATCGACTGGGGGGAAACAACCTCAAACTAACTCTTTCATACCCCCTAACACAGGCCAACCATATCCAGGTCTGTTTAATTCCATTTGGGGCTTGAATGCTGGACCCAATGTCCATGTTCAAGGGAACCGCCCTAACCAATACAACCCTATAAATTACATTCCTCCATACCAACAATCGAATATTCCCGGATCCTCACATTATATGCAAACTGCTTACGGTCCTACTGGTCTACCTACGGGACTTCCTCCCCAAAGTCACCAGTACCCCCACATGAATAGATAGTTACCTTTCTTAGCCACCCTAGACCTCCCTGATCTGTCTAGAATTTTAAACAATCCTATCCATCACTCTCCTCAATTACCCGCCATACCATCCAAACTACCTTCTGACATTCCTAAGTTTGATGGTAAACTAGGAGAGGACCCGAACAATCATGTAATGACTTTCCACCTTTGGTGTTCATACAACTCCTTGATGGATGACTCTATTCTATTATGTCTTTTTCAGCGAACTCTCACGGGTTCTGTCGCGAAGTGGTATATAGAATTGTTGTGAGGCTTCTTCACTGACTTTAACACCCTCGCCATGGATTTCCTCACCCACTACCAGTTACCAATCCGATACGAAATGGAAACCAAAATTTTTAGTTCTTTCAAACAAACCAAAGCCCCTCATATCTCTAATCACATTCATGAGTGGTGACGGCATCGACGTCTCATCAAACTTGATCTTCCCGATCAGTTACTGGCAGAGTGGTTCATGAAATCATTCATGAATGATATTTCTCGTGACATCGCCATGGGTGGAGTTGTCACAGAAGAACAGGCGATCAGTCGTGCTCAATACCTTGACCTTGTTTACTCACAATCGGGTACTCTTTACGATTTTCTCCCTAATGCACCTCTTCCTTCTACTACTACTTCTTCAACTACCCTTGTTGCTTCTCATGCAGTTGATGGTGTGATTGGCACTTTCCACTCCCAACCCCACTCTGCACAAGCCTCTACAACCAACCCCAAGTCCATTGCTTCTAATGTTCAACATGCTCCATCTCCTACTCCTCCCTCTGGTAAGAATTCTGAGGTGAAATTTTTTCAATCTACCCCTGCCGGAAAGAATAAATCTAGAAAAGGGAAGGGTAAGAGTAAGGAGGATAAAAATAATCTGCAATCTAAGAAGACCAAAACACAACCTATTGACGATAAGGATAAGTGCAAACCCCAATACCCTTGTCTTATCTATGGTCATGATCACTACACTAAGGATTGTCCGAGACGAGCCGAGGTTACTAAGTTCCTTCAAGGGACCCCAAAACCACCTACCCTAGTTGTGTTGTCACAACCCTTTCCTTCTCAAAAATAGGACCAATTGGTCATTCGTGACCAACCTTCCCCCTCCAATACATCCTATGTCTTAATGTGTACGAGTGATTCAAAAAAGAATGACATCACACTTACCACTCAAGCCAAAAATTATTCTTCCTCCAAAGAGAAGGTTGATGAAATACCTCCTTCCTTGGTCCAACCATCTCCATCGGTTCCACCTACCAACAGTCCTCTTCATATCGAACGATCGAGCCTAGACACAGTTCTTCACCCTCCCCCAAAGGGTGTTGTTTGAAAGTCTGCTTTCAATCCTCATGTNATGTCTTAATGTGTACGAGTGATTCAAAAAAGAATGAAATCACACTTACCACTCGAGCCAAAGATTATTCTTCCTCCAAAGAGAAGGTTGATGAAATACCTCCTTCCTTGGTCCAACCATCTCCATCGGTTCCACCTACCAACAGTCCTCTTCATATCGAACGATCGAGCCTAGACACAGTTCTTCACCCTCCCCCAAAGGGTGTTGTTTGAAAGTCTGCTTTCAATCCTCATGTGCGTGATTCCCAGAACTATAGTATTGTAGAAGATCTAGCCCAAGCACTGTAAGCGATGTCAGCCCTCGAAGTCCTTCAGAGTTGTCCCACACAAAGGAAGGCATTGTTGAAAGATATTGATGGAATCGTGTTGACGGACGAAATTGACCGCTCGTCAACTAGAGGAGTGAATCCAGTCCAGGGTTGTCTAATTAACCCAAACCGTTTGGATTAATCCACTTCAACGGGTTTAGCGGCTCCGTTGGCCGATCTAAGTCCTAAAAAAAGAGAAAAACCAAAACTAAAGAAAATGCAATAACTTGGTGAAAAACAATCACTGAAAACTATATATAGATCTAATATATATTCATAGTTGAACTGACTAATATTTATAAAATAACCCTACTTATTATATGTACAATATATACAGCTGATTCTATTTCTAAGATATATATAATATGTACACAATACGAATTTTAACCTAAATCCGTGAAAATTGAATATAAATTGATTTTTTTTTAAACAACAGTGAAACTATTATTTAATCTGTCTATATTCTAGAAATGAAATATCAAACTATCTAATTGAAAACATAGATAACAGATAATAGGAGATGTTTTAACTGCAGGAAATTTTTGTATTCGTTAAACTAATAAAATCAAACTAACAGACTGACATGTTATCGCATCCAATATTTGTTCAGTGTATAGCATCCAATCTCCCTGTCTGATGAGGTAAACCCACAACAGATCCTACAATTGCTTCTCATAAATGTGAAGCAATAATGATTGAATTCGAATGATAGAACATATAAGAGATATGATCACAGCAATCTCATAATTTCACAAGTAGCCACATTAAGATAAATTCTACTGTAAGAACTTGTGTATAAACGTTCAATAAAAGATAAAGATAAATCTCTTAATTCAAGTTTGAACAAAAATGATTGTTGTGTGTTAAATCTGGAACATAAAACATGGATAATATATAAATTTTTATCATATCAACTTGTATAAAACCACAACAGCGAAAGCAATCATAATCTAATTACAAATTGAAATAATCATGACTTGAATAAAACCACAGTACGAAAAAGCTAAAGTTGTGACCAGTATTATATTTCATTCAAGTCTGTAAATGAAAAATCCATAGTCTTTCCCTAGGCAGAGATGATGCCATGTTTATAAAATAGCATGCTTATATAGGTTCTAAGAACAACAATGTTTCCTGTTGATAATATCAAATCTGTTTCAAAAATATGGGGGATGCAACCACCCTGATTTCACTAAATAAAAATACCAATAGCCTAATCTATTTACCAAAAACACAAAGTTGATATGGCTGGGAGATCTCAACAGTGCCTCATATCTCCTTGGAAATCATGGGTTCTTGAAAACAAATGAAAATGGGAAGATTTTAGATATGTTTTGAATTGTCAAATCAAGCAATTCGATTTTTTTCTAACTGGCTACAGAATTTGTAGCTAGTTATAATAGCCAATGCAATCAAAACAAACTAATCTTAATCAGAAAATAGTTTATTGAATCAAATCATATATCCTAACTTAAGAGTGACCAAATCATGCTAAAATTAAACAAGATCATACCTCTGATCATGAAATCAAATTGAATCATGATGGTTGCAGCTGCTTCTACATTTTTTTTTAAATATCACGTGTCCCGTAGATGTATAACTTGTTGATAGACTGGTTGAATATCCTTTGGATTGATCAAGGGTTCACAGTAGGAGGCTGAGACACATGGTTGGACGGGTGAGAGGGGTGCTATGGGATGCTAATGCACAGTCCTGGAGAGGTCACAAACGTTTCAACACTTGCAAACAGACCAAAACGCTCACTTCAGCCAGAAAGAAAATATGATATTTGACCTCTAAAGGACGAGCTATATCTCTGGAAAAATCCAATTTTTGGGGAAACTGCTTGTAATGAAGGTAAAAGGGCTCATTTCGGTTCTGGGTTTTCAAGGGTTTGATCTAATTCAAAACCGTTTGCTCAGAATAGCTCACGCAAAAACGTGTCTCTGGAAGGCAATTACGGGGTTATCTTAGGAGCTCTTCAGTTACTTCCAATTGCACAAACCGATCTTTTCCCTACAGCCATCGAAGGTCAAGGAAAACTCTTGGGAAACTCGAAGATTGAAACCCTTAAATTTTTCGATGAACAAATTCCAATCGTTCCTTTCTAAATCGTCCCTGGCGTTATCATATGATAGCAAGGTTTGGATGCCATTCGGCTCGATCCTTACCACTGGAGCCATGGCAAACAGAAGGGAATCAACACAGAACTCACAGGTAGGGTTTGATAAAAATCCACAGAGCCATAGCCCCAAGCCTCAACAAAACAATGCTATGACAGTTCAAACGGTAGGCAAAGGCATTAATCACCATGCATGGGAACAAAATCGTGAAGCCCGAGACCATACAGAAGAGTAATGGCATGTTGTACTTCGTATGCCACCTTGGCATTGGTCACGTATTAGGATCAGAGCACTTTGAAAACCATAGTACGCGCATTCATAGATTAATCACAAAGGTAAGTGCATCAAATAACTTTTGAATAATTTAAAGTTTCATGGATCAAAACTCCATCAATATCAATCGAATATTACTAAATGGAGGTCTTTTACTTATGCAACCAAGGCATGTTTAGAACCAAGGGGTTATAAACAAGGAGAACAGTCATGTTCATAGTAAAAATATGACAATGCTATACTAAACCACATGAGCAGTCTTCCTTTAATCACAAATCGAAACAAAATGTTAATTCCAGCTATGAGTTTTCATGCTTATAGTCATGAAAACAAAAATCGAAAAGAAGATATGTAAAAAGTGACAAGTGACAAGTGTCGTTTAGTGAGAATGCTCATGATGAGTAATGAGAATTTAGAGACCCTGTGTAGGCAGCTTACAAACAATAGAAATTATATTATTGCTGCCAACAAATCAACCCTACTGATACAAATTTAATAATTTTTGACTTGGAAGATCACATTCCAAGGTTACCCCCTCAACTCGCATTTCAAATACAAGTTATTGTATCCGACAAGAAAATTTGTAGAATAGTTATTGATGAGGGTGCCTCGACGTGTGTCATGTCTGTTACCTGCTGGAAATCCATCGACTCTCCTCCCTTAACCAAATCCCACAACACACTCAAATCCTTCAATGGCTCTGGTTTTAAGCCTTACGGTGTCCTCCCTTCATTGCCTATTACATTAGAAGGAAAAATGGTCAACGTTGAGGTGGAGGTGTTTGACGCTCCTCTCGATTACAACCTTCTACTTGGCCATAGCTAGATTGATTCCATGCATGCAGTTGTGTCCACTCTTTTCTGTGTCGTACATTTCCCACATCAAGGAAAAGTAATTACAGTGCACCAATTGGCCTTCTTTAACTCTGATACACGTACCAGCAATGTACCTTTCATTGCGAAAACACCCCCTAGATATGAGAATGTCGGTGTAGGTCTTCTTAAAGATTCCTCTTTGATGGGTACTTTCCCCATTCCACCACCCGATGTTCCACATCTATTTGTCGCCTCGATAAACATGATTTCCACCTCTGTTCAAGAAACCCCTGCGTCTTATGACCCATGGATAGTGCCCAACCACGGTGATCATTTTCTCTATGGTGACCAAATGCCCTTAAGTCCGGTCGAATCCGCTTACCAAGTCATTCAATCGGCAATCCATTCTACCCCCTCTCTTGGTGATCTATCTCCGGATCCTTTCCATGTCATTTTTTCCTACAGACAAGATGATTATGTCTGTTATGTCCACGGAAGATACCCCTTGGGACGATGGACATCATCGTTCCATTTTCTTCCTGAAAAAACACACCATTGAGAGTTACCAATGGATCTTGACCCCGTCGACCGTTGTCGTCATTTCTTCCGTTCTCGAGTCTACACACGATATGTTCTACAAAGGGAACTTAAGTAATATCTCATCCACCATCCCCTGTGACATATCCATTAAACCTGGAGTTGTAGAAAATGTGCATATCGGAGCTTCATGTTCCACTGACGAAGTTGTCACCTACAAGTCTCTTTTTCAAGAATTTTGTGACGTCTTTGCATGGAGCTATGAAGAAATGTCGAGTATTAACCCGGACATTGTTATACATGATATTATTTCCTGTATCTCGCAGCCTTAGACTCCACCATTGCTATGGTTCTAGTCCAGGAGGATGATTCTCATGACGAACATGTCATTTATTATTTAGGTCAGAGTCTCACGACTACCGAAACCAAGTATTTACATGTTGAAAAACTGGCCTTGGCCGCCGTCCAAGTTGTTCAACGTTTCCGGCACTATATCCTTTTACGTAAGACTACTGTGATTTCCAACTTCAACCCTATGCAACACATTCTTACACGCCAATTGCTAGGGGGGAAATACTCCAAATGGATCATAATACTGCAAGAGTTTGACTTAGAATTCGAACACGCTAAGTCCAATAAATCCTTGGTGTTTTCTGAATTGATATGCGACCTTCCCTGTTCTGAGACGGAAAATGTAGCAGAGGATTCATTACCTGATGAATCCCTTTTTCTGATCAGTTTTGGTGACCTTTAGTATGGGGATATCATTATATATCTCTAGACTCAGACTTTCTGGCCCACTTTGTCTAGCACTGGCCATCGTCGCATACGCTACCAAGATCGTCAATATATTATCCTCGGTGATACTCTTTATCGTCGTGGGATTGAATCTGTTTTTTGATGCTGTCTCACATTTGACGAAGCCAAGAAAGCCCTGAATGACTACCATTTTGGAGCATGTGGTGGTCACATGTCTGGGTATGATACTGCCCATAAGATCTTACGAGCTGGTTATTTTTGACCTTCTTTATTCAACAATTTTATTATTGTTGTCCAAAAATGCCACGCTTGCCAAACCTACAACAACAAAATACGATCACACCCTGCTCCTCTACACCTTGTAGTCTCCATTGGACCTTTTGCGAAATGGGGTATCTATTTCATGACATGTCACCCTCACTTGGGCGGGGGGCATGGATACATTATTGTAGCCGTAGATTATTTTACAAAATGGGTCGAGGCGATGCCGACATTCAACAATACCGGGAAGACTGCAACACTATTCATATTCAATCACATCATTGCTCGGTTTGGTGTTCCTCAAGCTATCGTTACTGATCACGGTAGCCACTTTAGAAGCTTCATGATGTTAGAACTCACTGAAAAGTTGGGTCTTCACCATGAAAACTCAACACCCTATTACCCATAGGCCAACGGCCAAGTTGAAGTAATAAACAAATTCCTCATTACCATGCTTCAACGAATGATAGGGATTCACAAAATGAGTTGGCACACGATGTTGTTTTCAGCATTGTGGGCTTACTAGACATCCGTCAAGTCTGCTACCAGGTTTACACCTTTCCAATTAGTCTATGGTATCGAAGCCATATTGTCGATTGAATGTGAGATACTGTCTCTAAATCTAGCCGTTGAACTTCTCCTGAACACTTCTGCTGAAGAAGAACGTCTGTTGTATCTTATGCAACTAGACGAAACCTATCGTGATGCCACCCTAGTTATAGAAACCTAGAAGAAACACATCAAATCCCAATACGACAAGCATGTCAAGCCACACGTTTTCTTTGAAGGTGATCTAGTTCTCCTTTATGAACAAGATCAAGATTTGATACGAGCCGTAAAATTTGAGGCTATGTGGTGAGGCCCTTATATCGTCAGACGGGTGTTGGAAAAAGGAGCCTATGAGTTAGTGGACTATGATGGTATCCCTTTGAGTGAACCCAGAAATGGGCTTTACTTAAAGAAGTACTATGCTTAGATCATATGTGCATGAGTGCTTGTATTTTATTGTATCATACTTTTTGTGTGTTACTTTAGTGTGATTTTTTGTTATTTGGTTTCTGCCCTTGACCACTTACCTTGCATTGTGCTTGGTTTCCAGATGTCAGAGTCTTCGTTTCCCCACATTGGCTTCATCGATGGTGATATTCATAGTACTCAGAACCTTGCTTCTGTTGCATGGGCAATTTATGCACCTACAAATGAACTTCTCATCCTATGAGGTGTTTGCCTCGGTCGTGCGACCAATAATATCGCAGAATATAGTGCCATCATCGAGTTGTTGACTAATGTCATTTCGCTTGGTATCCACCAGTGATATGACTTCATTCGCAGCTAGTAGTGCTATAGTTAAGTAATGTCTATGCTATCTGAAGTCCTAATTTATTGTGGGTATATCTACAAATTCGCCTCTTGGAACGTCATTTTGATTATATCGAATATCAACACATTCCTAGATGTCTAAATACGTTGACTGATGCTTTAGATAATTATGTGTTACACATATATCTAAGACTTTTATAAAACCAATCACACATCACATGTATTATACGAAATAAAATAAGCCGGTAGAAGCTGCATATATATATAACGATCAAAAGTTTTACAAAAAAAATTTGTCTAGGACCAAAATATCAACATATATGAAGCCCATGGCTTCTACAAATTAGCATCACAGATGACACTCACGGTAAAATACAACTACTTGGGCTACCCTACGAAGTAGTCTACTAAGAGACTCAGACACGCCCACAGTATGGCATTGAGAGCTCCTTGGGATCTCCCCAATCACAATGTCCGAGACATCCATAGTCAGTCCCTCTAAGTTATGTTCAACTACCTTGTAGTCTTCAGCATCCCATCTTACCACTGGAGCCACTTCTCCCCGTCTTTGAATGGTAGACGTTCCTGAAGGTCGATAGAGCCCCACATCTGTGTCATCAAAAGAAATTTTTTATTAGTTCTTGGATAGACATAAAAACATTTTATATAATAAAATTT
>JASDQU010684579.1:0-45056 GCA_032191745.1 Picea mariana
CGTGACATAAATATCCAAGATCAAAGGGAAGAAAGACAGAGAAGGTTGAGAAATCAACTCTGATTTGATTTTCTTTGTTTCATATTTCAAAGACTTATTTTTCTTATGGATGCCTAGACGGTGTGTTTTATAGCCTTAAAACACAAACTCTGGAACAACAATACCAATAAAAGAAAGGCTAGAAACCTAACTCTTCTGGGTAGGAGATCATCGTTGATCTCACAATCCAATGCCTTATACCTAAAACTTGTCCTCAACATCCAATATACACAAGCATATGGAAAATGTATGAAATATTAACATATAAACTAACATAATCCATTAACATGTATAACAAATTTACCCATGGAAAATAACATAAACATTTGCAACATATAATTGGACAAGAAAAGAGAATTTCTATTAATATAATCAACATGAGTACATAGGTGACAACCTCTTGTATCAACAAATCATCAAAACCGGGAAACTAAGTATCTCCACCTGGGCCTTCACCACTTCAATCCTCCACCACGCTAGCTCACAAGTTCTAGGAGTAATTGGGTTCCTCCTTCAAAGGATAGGGAGAGCTTGGGGGATGTAATACCCCTTGGATAAACCCCAATTGTACATATAAATGTAGCTGTAATTTGCATATAAGCTGGAGAGATGAAGGAACACGATCTTTGGTTTAGTTTTGTGCACATTAAGTTAGTGCGCGTGAATATCATACCAAAAGAGTGTGTGGAGTTTAAAAGGATTATAGTGTGCAATTTAATATATATAGAGCACACTTGTTTAAATGTGCAGGAATGACACACTAAAAGAGGAACAACTTGAAGTATACAATGCACACCGGTATAAGCGCACGAGGATGTCGCAAATTCCAGGATTCAGTGCACACCACCTTAGTGCGTGATTTTGGAGGCCAAAGAGCCTTTTTGCATATATGTCATGTTGTAATGCGCACCTGTGTAAGTGCACGAGGGGTGGAACACTAAAAGAAGAGTGCACCCATTCTAGAAGTTCTACGCACACTCATTTATTGCGTGATCTTTATGTTTTTGAGGATGGTGAGCCTGGATGAAAAAAGATCAATAATTCTGTACTGAGAATGTAAATGTAATCACATGCAAATATAATGAAAATACATCACTGTGGCAGACCAACCACGTAAAAGAGTATGGGGGGATAACTCCACTAGTTGAGGTTAAGGGGATAAGTTAAGGGGACTTAAACCCGAAAGGAATATTATATTACTATTCCTTAAAGGTATAAGTAGGGATATTATGTTATCCTAAGTTCGAAGGAGGGGGACCTGTGGACCGAAGAATGTTCTCAACATGACAAGTGTCAAGTTGGGAACATGCATCCAAATAGTTTGGACTCAGTCCATTTTTTCATTCATTTGATCATTCATTCGGGGAATGACTGAGCAATGATATGAACCTTGCTATTAATATCATTGAACCCTGTTATTACTTTTATTGAACCTTGTTGTTACTGTGATTGAACTCCGCTTTTACTGTCACATATACCTATACTTTGCTTAGCTTGGAGAGTTGAATTGAAGAGGCGGGTTGTTAGGCCCATAGACCATTGCATTCTCTCCAGGTGAGAGAATAGATGGGAATTATTCCCGAGGTGCCAAACTACAGTGACAAGACTCTAAGACTTCCTGCCCGACATGTTGCTGAAGCCTTGAAAGGGAAGTGGAGCAGTTGAAGGACTGTTAAGCAGAGAAGGGGCACACTTCTTGGGGTGGGACAAGAATGTGGGGAATGAGGGACTATAGGTTTTTAGTATGAATTGACATCTGTGACAGAGTTTCCTGTGATTGATTCACCTTAGACCGAGTTACTTGTAATTGAGTTTCTTGTGGACTGCGATACCTTAGCTTGGCTAGGAAACCTTACCCAAGTGGACTTTATCCCCAACTCGGGGGTGACCCACTGCTGAGATTTATGAGCAGTGCAGTCTAAGGCTAGGAGGAATGTGGAAGGACTGCATGCAGTTGGTGTACCCTTAATCAAAGACAAGTGTCAATTGTGTATTAAATCATGTTTTACAATAATAATTGTGCATTTTTCTTCATGGGTTTATTCTGTTTATGATGCATATATATTTATGTTATGATTATGTATATAACTATGCATTACAAAGTGTATTTTTATGTTTAATTAATATCAGAGTTAGTATCATAGCAATTTGGTTGAATTGTTGGTAATGGGGACATTACAATATGGTATCAGAGCTGATGACAAGAGATTTTTTGCATGACGTGACCCAACAACTGGTGTCTGGGTACGTTACAATATGGTATCAAAGCCCATTTTTAAATATTGAGCTTGGATGGGTCGAGTTAGTGTAATTCCAAAGCGCATTCTCATAGAGAATTGAATCCAGGAGTGGCTAAATTTTAAGTTACAGTGCGTCCATGACGAAAATTCGAAGCAATGGAGTGGAATTGGGAAAAAGCCCCAATTCTGTTGTTAAATTCATGAAGAGTTTGGGGAAATTTGGTTAAGTGATGAGATATCCTTAATATTAATCCCTATTAAGAAAAATTCAGACAGAAATGGGTTGAATTTGAAGTTATGGGGAGGCTGCGATAGATTGAGCGAAATTGTTTGAATAAAATTCTTAATTCGTGAGTGAATTTGGAAAAAATTGCACTAGGAATATCAACTAGCAGAGGACACAAAAGTTTGTTGTTGCAGAGGTTGAATTTGGGTATATTGGATTCAAATTGAACAAATTTTATGGTTGCAGAATGTCCATGTTGGAAATTGAATGAAAATCGGGCAAAAATCCCAATTTCTACATCAAAATTTTGAAAAAAATCAGTTAAGCGTCGAAAATATATTTGTGTACACTAAGTAGTAGTGATGCCCATGAAGATAAAGGTGTGTAGGTGTGCGCATTAAAATTGGGTACTGCACTGTGCAGAGTTGGCGATGTAGAAAAATAGTGTTGCGGAGGAGTGCACACTAAACTTTTGGTGTTGTGCAGAAAATAATGGTGCACAAGGTGTGTACACTAAATTTTGGCACTGCGTTGTGTACAAATGATGACATGCATATAATATAGGTGCGCGGTAAAGAGCGTTGAAGTTGGAATCAAATGGTGCATAGTTTTCAGCACACGAATAATAATGTTATGTGCAGGGAGTATTGGCGCACAGAGTGAAGACATTAAACCTTAACGCTGTGTAATGTAGTGCTTACAGAATATCGATGCACAACACAAAATTCGTGCCTAGTAGACTTTGGCGTGCAACAAAATAGTGGTGCATGGGAAGTATTGGTGCGCAGTGTGAACACACTAAACCTTAGCATAGTGTGGTGTGGTGCTTGTAGTGCGCGCAGAGTATTGGTGCGCGACACAAAAGTTATACTCAATAGAGATTGACGTGCGACAGAAAAGTATGCACATTGGATATAGATGCACAGTACATGCACTACATTTTAGTGTCGCGTGTGTAAAACTGACACATGCTAATTATGGGTAATAATTGAGAAGTAGTGTGCATGAAGTTGATTGGGTAGTTAATCTTCCCAATAAATCAAAAGAGAGAATTCTGACGCTTATGGAAACAAAATTGTACATAATTTCCTGAATTTGTTAAATTGTTTAGCCTAACAAATTTTGTTGGCTGCACATTTTGCAAAGTTAACAACATTTAGATCAAAACAAGATAAAAAAAAGTTTAGAGTCATGGAAGATGTGCAGGTAGTTTACATCCATGAAGAAGAGATCAAAGGAATGTATGTCCATATGGGTAATGAAGGTACAAATTCAAATGGACATGGAGAAGGTAGGGAAGAAAGCATGAACTTGGTAGAGACCATAAAAAATTTACAAAAGGATGTTCTGAGTTATAAAGCTGATAATGAGAGGCTTATGAAAGCCAAGGAGCAAAAAGAAGACTTCAACATCAAGTTAATGCAGAGCTTGGACATAATAGAGAAGAAGATGGATAGGGAGATTGAGTCAAACATATCAGGGAGCCATAAGTCTCACAATAAGAGACGAAGAACAAGAAGTGTTGGCAGGCACTATCACTCTCCAAGGCATTCAACTAGGAGAACACACAACATTGCAATTCCATCCCCTGTCAGGAAGTAAAAGAAGATGTCTGGAGTGGATGAAATTCAGAGGGAAATGGACAAAGTCAAGCCTCCTACTTTTGATGGTGAACACACGAAGGATGAGGATCCAGAGACATGGATGCTAAACATGAGAAAATATTTTCAGTTGCATAATTACTCTTCACATGCATAAGGTAGAATTGCTATTTATCATCTTAAGGGAAAAACATCAATGTAGTGGGCGCAATGTTGGCCCTTGACCAAGTTTTGAGGATCCTTGGTCATGTTTGACCTATTTTGGGACTTCGACAGGCTGTCGAAGGCGGAGCGCAAGACGAAGCGGAGATCACGGGATGTCGGCCCCTTTTAGGGCCCTTTTTGAGATTTGGTATTATGTAACGGGTATGGGAATGTCGGCGCATGGGTTTACCCATAATTAGGCCTATTTTGTAATGTATAAATAGAAGGCTAGGCAATGTAAGAGGAGGTAGTTGCAAGTTGTGCTAAGTGATAGAGTTGGATCTGTGTGATCAAGAGCTATAAGTTCTTTGTGCATACTGTGTGAGACTTGCAGAGCTAAGTGAAAGTGGTTGTAACAGAGTATGGAAGTCTTTGTGCTGTGATCTAACTCGGGGAAGGAGGATCTGGCGAGGTGCGCACAAATCTCCTGTCCTATGAGGAGTGGGTCTTGTGGCTCTGTGCATTGAACAAAGGTAATAAAGAAGAGAAGAGTTGGTGGACGTAGCCCCAGGGTGGGGGTGAACCACATACATGATGTGTTGCTCTACTTTGTGCAATGTGTTGATGTGTTTATATGTTAATGTGCTTAGTGCTTTCATATAGATGAATGATCTGTTGATGCTTAGTGCTTATGGATGGATGTTAAATGTGACTGATATACATATGCTTAGTGCTTGAATCTTCTAGATCTGATATGTTTCGTCGTGCTAAGTGTTGCTAGATGCTAGATCTGGTTGAATATTGTGATACTCTATAATTAGGGTTTAACTGCGCTATAAGTGAGACTGAATATTGATGAATGTTAACTGCTGAGTGCTCTGTTAAGTGTTAGAATCACGGATCTGTGTCCCAGCTAAGGTTGCAGACATATGAGTCCTGCAACCACCCCTGCCTCTACCTCGGGTGAGACTTCATCTACTTCACAGGTGTTGCCGAAAGGGACGATAGTTAGGGTTTTGTTGGTGCATTGTTGTAGCGTTGAACCCTGGGTCTGCCCCTGTGCCAACAAATGGTTCCGTTGCTGGGACTTGAAACTGTGATTGTTGGGAACTGAGGAAAAAGAAGCTTGGTGCGAAGATCTGACCTGAAATTATGAAAGCTCTGTGCGTAGATCTGTCGCCCTAGTGTCCAGTATTCTACTCGATCTGTGAAGCTCTGTGCTAAGAAAAGAAGTCCGATTTGATGAAAAGAGGTAAGATATGAACGCTTTGTGCTCTGATATCTAGGTATGTTTGATAAGATTTGTCCTAGCTTAAAAACTAGGGCACTGATAGATGAAAGAAGATTTGATATGGGTAGATTTGATAAGAATAGTCAAAGATATGTTATACCTATGCATAGAGAGAATGTTTGGACTAACCAATGGATATGGGATCCTAGAAAGAATTTTTTGTAGGTTAGCTACCATGATCCTAGTACACAATAAAAGAAAGATTGGGGATCATTTAAGAGAAAGAGAGGATTAACCCTTTGTTACAGTTGCAGAAAACTGAGACATCTGGCTAAGGAATGCCCTGGAAGAAGACCTAGTTTCCTCTATTGCAAATCTATGGACCTTGAAGTTTTGGATTTCCCTAGAATGATTGCTAAGGTTGAAAGGATGAATATGAGACAAGAAGACCACGGGAAAGATCAGGCAACTGAGATTACGACAGAACCCCAAAAAGAATCAGAAAAAGTATTGCTACAGATGAAAGAAACCCTGAATGACTACCAACATATCAACTTATCAGAGATGTTCAAAGAAAAAGAGTGCATTGAAGCAAGGATATGAGACTTCGACATTGAATGTGTTATGGATGAGGAAACACAGGTAAATATTATGACATAAAGAACTTGGGAAATTCTAGGAAAGCCTGCTATGATTCCTTCATTGGGAGGAATAGGGTTATTTAGAGGAAAGCTGATAAACCTATGTGAAAAGATTACCCAAATATCTATGAGTGCCAATGGAACTTCGACAGAGTAAGAATTTGAAGTTGTTAAATTTATTGAGAGCAACGCTCCATTTTCTATGTTACTAGGAAAACCTTGGATTGAAAAAGATCAGGCCAGAAGGAAAGAAGAAGAAATCTTAGAGCAGAAGAAACAAGAGTTGAAAGATTTCATGACTAAGAGGACCGCACACTTGATTAAAGATCAGAAGAACTAAGAAAAGCTATTTAAGACCAGAGACTTGGATGTCGAAGTAGGAAGAACACTAGAAGACCCACATAAGACTGAAGTACCTATCCCAGATACAGATGAAGTATTACCCCTGATTTCTAGGCAAGAATCTTACCAGTGCGAAGTTACTCTGCCAAAATAAGACAAGAATCAAAATGGAAAATGGAATTATGAGATGAAGCTCACCGGAAAGAAGGCTGGAAAACTAAGTAAGAAGAGAGCTAAAATAGAAAAGTTACAGAAGGTTCCAGAGGGAACTTCACAGAAGGAAAATTTTCAAAATTGGAACTTCGTCAGGATATCAGAAATGCGTCACATGGCACTTCGCCATGGCGAAGAAATATAGCCTTTGGGGATAGTATAACCATTAGACCGACGGATTGAACGGGTAGAAAGGAATTTATGATCATAAATTTCGCCACCAGACCGTTGGGACCGCGCCATAACATACATAACTGAGTTAATGAAGGCTTCTCGCTCGTTGCAAGAGATCGATTGCCAAGTTATCTATTTATCCCATCGCACCACGCAACGAGAACACTTTTTCTAACCGTGAATTTGAGTCCGCAGAATAGTTGATTTTTCACAGTGATCAACGCGCTATCACCATCCATCCAGTTATATTGACTAGTTACTCTTCGAACCCAAGATATTCAAACACGAGCGTGCATGTCATACGATCTTAGCGCTGCAGAGAAAATTGTCGAAGAAGTCCTCATTGACCTAATGACTGAAAGAGTAATGTTTGAAAGAGAAATGTTTGCAAGTATTCAAACGTCATCGACGAGAGGAGTGCAAGCCTCTCTGTCGACTGCTCGCGGAGCCAGATCATCTCGACCATCAACGGTAAAGAGAACCAAACACAGAGATGACCTAGAAAATGCGAAGCTGATCCCGTCCATATTTCCCGATTACATCCCGCCTCTGGCCAAAGCGGTGAGTCGAGATAGTGTGCCAAGATATTTCGAGTACTCCATGATTACTGCACACCTCCCGAAGGGGATACACATAGTTCGAGCGCAGCAGGACAAGATCGTAGCGTTGAAGTTCAGTGACTTCAACCTTAGAGATCGCAAGAAATATAGTATGCTCGCCCCGTATAAATACCTGACCATGACGAAGGGGAAGAAATCAAATATAATCCCCCAATTGTGGACGATGAACCTCGCCCAGTCCACCCTGCTAAATGTAATGAAAGTCCCACACTTCGAAAGGCACCAGAAAGTGAACGCCCATGTCAAGATATTGCTTTCATGTTACCATGCCGGTTACTTATGGCTAGACCGTCGTATTATAGTCGAACCAACGTTGATCCATAGGATCACAGGATTAAGTATGCAAGGACCCGACCCATAGGAGTTCTATCTAGGAAAAGCGATAGATCATGCGCTAGCACAGGAGATCAATGATACATACGACGATGTTGAAAAGGGAATGGGAGGCTACAAGGTGGCCTCCATCCAGAACGATGTAGTGTGCCTAGCCTGCCAGCTAATAGCCGAAAAGTTAGTAAGGAAGAACATACCTACGTAGGTCACAGGCTTTGTTGTTGACCTCGCAGGGAAGTGCGTGGAAGGCTTGCAGATGAACTGGGCAAAGTACCTAGTTAATCAGATGGAACTTGACTGTCGCGAAGCACAGGATCAGGGCTATGAGTTTCAATTTAGCTGGATCCTGATCCTCATCGCCTTTGTTTCCTGGGAGATGCTAGAAAGTGCGACCTTCCCGGATATTGAACCATTTGAGCCGCTTGCTGCAAAGTTCACTACCCTTTGGTACTTAAGTGATATGAACAAACAGTGGCAGTCAAACGCTATTTTTCACACCTATTACCTTCATCTGAAGAGAGTCATCGAAGATGAACCTCACATGACTCCGAACACCTTACAGAGGTTTAGAAACCTGATGAAGTTCTGCACAGATCATCACTTCATCTACATAACAACGCAAGCCGATGAACACAAGGAGAAGATTTAGTCGTACTACAAGCTCACGAAAGAATACCTTGAGGAGATTACCAAGGACTGGTCCGCAAACCTCCTTCTTCTCGCAGACCCTACAGAGATGTCCGACCCTGACAACCCATAAACCACGCAGAAGGAACATGATACACCCGGGCCCAGCAGAACAAAGAAGACCGAAGAAGTCCAAGATTTAAGCAGCACCTCAGGAAAGATTGCTTTAGTATCACCTGACCCAGGGGGTGATGAAGAAGTAGAAGAACTAAATGGAAAAGGAGCTGGACAGAATCCAGGAGAAGTAACACCGCCCAGAGACGAGGTTGATCCCCTGAAGAAGAGGAAGGTTTCTCCCCCAAAACCTTCTTCCTGAAAGAAATCGAAAGCCACCGTGACCAAGATGAAGACTGTGCTTATTGCCGATGATTTTGACTTCATCATCGCAACTCTCAACAACGCTTCACTTGAAATCGTGGATAAGTAAGAAGCTAAGCAGGAGGAAATGTATGATAGAATTGAGGTCGAACTCTGAGGGGTACAGTAGGCCCTTCAGTCCATCTGTGTAGTTTCCACTGCACCCCTTCCATCAGGAGAACCAGAGTTGGGAGATGAGCCAGCCCAACTCCACCGACTAGCTGACACAGTCGAAGCTCACCTTCGTCGCACTTGAGAAGAAACAAAACAAGCCACCCAGGCCTTGAAGCAAGTGCAAGGCGTACTCCTAGAACAACGTAGAATTGAAGAACATGAGAAGGTTGTTGTCTAAGCAAAGTTTGAAGAAGAGAGAGTACAGATACAACAAGAAAAAGAACAATTGCTTGCAGAGTAACTTGAAGTGAAAGAAGTAGTCAATAGAGCACTTCGCTCTGTGACATGATTAGAAATATAGACAGAATACAGAGTCATGCATCAAGTAGAGAAACTCACAAAATCTATCCAGCAGCTACAATAACGAATAATAGACTTAGAGCTCCGCATAGTGCCTAGCACCCCGCAGGATGTGAGGGATCAAAGAGAAGCAACTGCTCGAAGCGCAGTTGAGAGAATAAAGGCCCTTGCCTTGGAATGTAAGAAACTCATTGATCGCAATGCCTAGACCTATGATAAACTCACTAAGAATCCAGAACTGAAGGCACTGGAGTCGAAGCTCCAAGAGGCGAAGTATCAAACATAAACGATACAGGCGCAGTTGAAGCCCCTGACAGCTGTGGAAAGAATGAAGCGATCCCAAGATCAACGCACTGCCCAACAATAGATCCACACTATTCAGAGCAAAATCATGGAAGTGAATCATAGAATCCAACTTGTATAGGATAAGGATTACCAACTGTTCACAGAGATCGAAGGCCGAGGAGTGGAACTGGAGCAAGTCGTCACTGCAACTGAACAACACCTAGAAGGACCTGTCAACGAAGCAGTCATACAAGAGTTTGTTGAACAAGAGGCCATGGCACAACAACAAGTCAAAGCAACTCGAGCCATGCTTGAGGTTTTTGAATCAGAACTAGTCCGATCAGAGTGACTCGAGACGAGTCACAGGTGAGTGTTGGGGGCCTGTTGGCCCTTGACCAAGTTTTGAGGATTCTTGGTCATGTTTGACCTATTTTGGGACTTCGACAGGCTATCAAAGGTGAAGTGCAAGACGAAGCAGAGATCGCGGGATATCAACCCCTTTTAGGCCCTTTTTGGGATTTGGGATTATGTAACGGGTATGGGAATGTCGGCCCATGGGTTTACCCATTCTTAGGCCTATTTTGTAATGTATATATAGAAGTCTAGGCAATGTAAGAGGAGGTAGTTGCAAGTTGTGATAAGTGCTAGAGTTGGATTTGTGTGATCAAGAGCTGTAAGTGCTTTGTGCATACTATGTGAGACTTGCAGAGCTAAATGCAAGTGGTTGTAACAGACTGTGGAAGGCTTTGTACTGTGACCTAACTCGGGGAAGGAGGATCTGGCGAGGTGCATGCAGATCTCCTGTCCTATGAGGAGTGGGTCTTGTGGCTCTGTGCATTGAACGAAGATAATAAAGAAGAGAAGAGTTGGTGGACGTAGCCCCAGGGTGGGGGTGAACCATGTACATGCTGTGTTTCTCTGCTTTGTGCGATGTGTTGATTTGTTTATATGTTAATGTTCTCAGTGCTTTCATATAGATTAATGATCTGTTGATGCTTAGTGCTTATGGATGGATTTTAGATATGACTAATATACATATGCTCAGTGCTTGAATATGATAGATCTGATCTATTTCATCATGCTAAGTGCTGCTAGATGATAGATTTGGTTGAATTCTGTGATACTCTGTAATTAGGGTTTAACTGCGCTATAACTAAGATTTAATATTGATGAATGTTAATTGCTGAGTGCTCTATTAAGTGTTAGAATCACAGATCCGTGTCCCAACTAAGGTTGCAGACATCTGAGTTCTGCAACCACCCCTGCCTCTACCTCGAGTGAGACTTCATCTGCTTCACAGGTGTTGCCGAAAGAGCCGGTAGTTAGGGTTTTGTTGGTGCACTGTTGTAGCATTGAACCCTGGGTCTTCCCTTGTGACAACAAACAATTTATGCAGGTACAAGACATTGATGAGAAGAAGGTGACTTGGAGGGAATTCAAGAGGTATTTTCAAAGGAAATACTTGAATAAGAGATACTGTGATAAGATAATGAAGGTATTCTTTGAATTCAAGCTTGGGAGTATGACCATAGATGAGTATGAAAGGAGGTTTTTAGAGAAACTAAATTATTTTTCCTTCATCAAGGATGAGAAAGTTAAGATTCAAATATATTTGAGTGGGCTGCCATCATTTATCAGTGATGGGATACAATACGATGATTCCAAAACATTGGAGGAAACTATAAGAATGACTAAGTGTCTTTATGATCAACATAAAGGGAAAACAACTTACCAAAAACCTTGGGAAGATAAGAAGAAAAGTAAGATGGAACAGAGGAAGAAGGGAACTATGCCACCATTCTTCAGAAATAACTATAAGGAACAACCAACTTCTAAAGAATTTAGAATGACAGATACATTAGGACAAAGACCAAGGAAACCACCTATTCAATGTTGGAGTTGTAAGGGAGATCACCTGTACAGAGATTGCCCTCACAAAAGTGAAAAAGTGAGGAATTTTCACAATGTACAACAAGCTGAAAGAATGGAGGACATGGGAAGAAATGTACCTAAGATCTATGCAGCACTGAACAACAAGAAAGATGAGTTTCAGTCGCACATGATTGAAGTGGAAGGTAATATTAATAACCATCCCATCACCATTTTAATTGATTCAGGAGCTAGTCATAGTTATCTAGATCCTAAGATGATGGAAAGATTTCATTTTCCAAGAAACAAGCTTGAAAAATCTTGGTTGGTGCAGTTGGCTACCGGAGCTAAAAGAAAAATAATGAGATGGTTAAAGCATATCCAATGAACATGAATGGACTGAACACCAAGGTAGATTTGAAAATCATACCTTTAGGTTCCTATGACTTCCTAATTGGTATGGATTTGTTGGACCAACATCGTGTTGTACTATATTGTTATAATAAGGAATTTACTTGCTTGGATGAGGAAGGAAACTTAAGGACAATACAAGGAATTCCTAGATCAATAACTGTCAGAGAGGTTTCAGTCTTGCAGTTGAAGAAAAGTTATAGGAAAGGGTGTCGAATATTTGCATCACATATGGAAGAGACACCTAAATACAAGGTGACAAATATTGAATATTATGCAATCCTAAAAGAGTTTGAGGATGCATTCAAGGAAATACTAGGATTTCCACCTAAAAGAGATATTGATTTCTCCATCAATTCGATGCCTGGAGCAACCCCAATATCCAAGACCCCTTACATGATGAGTACACCAAAACTAAAGGAATTGCAAATGCAACTTGAAGAGCTTCTAAAGAAGGGGTATATAAGCCCAAGTGTGTCACCTTGGGGTGCCCCTGTATTATTTGTGAAGAAAAAGGGAACTTTTAGACTTTGCATAGAATTCAAGAAGTTGAACAAGGTAACTATGAAGAATAAATACCCTTTGACAAGAATAGATGACCTCTTTGATCAACTGAAATATGCAAAAATATTCTCCAATATTGATCTCAAGTCGGGCTATCATTAGATAAGAATTAAAAAAGAAGAAATCATCAAGACTTCCTTCAGAACAAGGTATGGCCATTATGAGTTCACAGTAGTGCCATTTAGGTTAACAAATGCACTATCTGTCTTCATGTGTCTCATGAATGGTATATTTAGGAATTACTTGGACAAGTTTTCCATTGTCTTCTTGGATGATATTTCGATATATTCTAAGTCTGAAGAAGAGCATGAGAAACACTTGAGAATGGTGTTACAGGTTTTGAGGGTGCAACATTTGTATGCCAAATTGAGCA
Organism: Picea mariana; assembly: GCA_032191745.1. Taxonomy (NCBI): domain Eukaryota; kingdom Viridiplantae; phylum Streptophyta; class Pinopsida; order Pinales; family Pinaceae; genus Picea; species Picea mariana. The sequence goes on from JASDQU010684579.1 coordinate 12,825, forward strand.
AGTTCTCATTTTATTAGAGACAAATTCATTATTTGGATCATATCATTTCAGAGGAAGGAATAGTAGTAGATCCTGAAAAGATAAAGGCCATTGAAGGATGGCCAACACCAAGGAATGTATCTAAGGTGAGATCATTTATTGGTCTTGCAGGTTGCTATAGGAGATTTATTGAAGGATTCTCAAATATTGCACATCCAATTACTTCTTTACAGAAGAAGGGTGTCAGGTTTGAGTGGACACAAGATTGTGAAAGGAGTTTCCAACACTTAAAACAATTATTAACAAGTGCTCCAATACTAAGGATTATTGTGTTGATATTATGGTAGCTACAGAAGGTATTAACCTCCACTTGTAACCTTTGACGAGACTAGAATATTCTGGGAAGCAAGAGAAACCCTAAAAGCCTTGGATATAACCCTAGAAAACAAGTCGGCTAAAGAGAATAATTAATATTGAGTTGTTATCCTTCAGGAAGATAAGTCAGCCCAGGAAACTAAGAAGGAACATTATAAATATAGGATGCCAGAGCTCATTTGCATCTCACTCACTCGCAACTGCAGAAAATCAGTTGTGCGCAAGTTTGGAGAGTAGTTGCAGGTGCAACTACTGCAACTTGTATTTTTAGTTTTAGGCTTGGAATTTCTCTTGGTTACGGTTTGAACTTTCTTCCTGCTATGCTAGCTCTGGAGAGAGGTATGATACCTTGATTGGCTATTGGTTCTAGGGTTTTCTTCCAAAATTATTCTCTCTGTCAAGGTTAAGGTGCTTAGGGGTGGCTTTGGCCTATGGTTGGGTGAAAATATTGCTATATTGTCTATGGTGAAATGAGCACACCTATTATTCTAACAAGCTATGGGCCCACACTATCTTCGGACAGTCTAACTGCTGTAATATAGATTGGGAGTATTTTCTCAGCTACAGTTGCAGTTGCAGTCAAAGTTTTGCTGCAACAACGAAACCCTAACCCTCTTATTAAGGCACCTTAAGTGAAGAGATTGAACTAATTTCTGGATAGCCGAGTGCACCCTAACCTAGTGCACCTCTTGGCACTCTCAACAAATCTTAGACGTCAAGTTTGAGTTTTTGGTCAAAGTCAAAAGTTGACCAAGTCAAAGAAGTCATGACTTACTATATGAAGTCAGAAAATAAGTTAGAAGGGGCTTCTAACTTCAGAGCATGGAAGACAAGGATTGAACTCATCCTTGCTAAGAATAATGTGTTAGATATCGTGAAAGGACAGGTCACTAAACCATAGTTTGAAGAAGGAAACAAGAAGGAACCCTAGAACATTGCAGTTATGGAGAAGTTCAAGGACAATGCCATCAATTCTATGAGTATCATAGTGGACTCTATAAAAGACCACTTTATTCCCTACATCTCTCATCTTGACTCATCTAAGAAGATGTGAGATGCCCTAACTAACCTCTTCTCAGTCAAAAACATTGGACAAGTAATGAGTCTGAACAATGAGCTCCATGAAATGAAAATGAATGATGATGATAGCATAACATCATACATTGTAAGGATCTCTCAGATAAAATATCAACTACAAGAAATTGAAGAAATCATTTCAGAAAAGGAACTGGTAAATATAGTACTCAATGGCCTTCCCAAGACATGGGATGCATCTGCCACAAGAATGAACACAAGAAATGAGTATCCTACATTTTAAGAACTTTGGACTTGTTGTGAACAAGAAGAATCAAGGATTTGTGCAAAAGAGAAATCTCAAAAGAAATATGACGATCAAGCCTTCACAACAAAGTTCAAGAATTCCAGGAATAAAAGGAAGTTTGGCTTAATAAAGAAACCAAATCAAGAAAAGGATCTATCAAAAATACAATGCTTCAAATGTAGAAAATATGCTCACTACAGGAATCATTGTCCTGAGTTAAAGAAAATGAAGGAATTAGATGAAGCATCAGTTGCCGAAGAAAGGGAACCCTCAAAGAAATCCAAGCAGGATAAAACAAAACTTCTTCTTCTAGTCAAGGTAACAATATTCTTCCTAGTTTCTTGTACAAACTATTTTTACATAGTTCTTGTAAATATCATGCATACATATTTCTTAGAAGAAAAGGTGGTCAGTGAAACAATACCTATGGAAGAATAAAGATTATAATTGCTACCATAATGACTACAATACACCTGCAAAAGATGAAGTATGTTGACAATATTTGGTGACAATTCCCGTGGAAGTCATTATATAAGTAACAAATGCAAGACGGGCCAAAATCAAAATCAAACTTGAAAAGACCAGAAAGAAGTCAGTAATCAAGAGGAAATTAGAAAAAGACTTGTGACACTTTACAAAATGCAATAAGGATGTAGACGAAAGCATGGACTCTCTTAGATGGAAGGAGCTGATTACATAATTCCAAAGATGAGCATACATTCATGCATGAAGCAAGGATTAGGAGGGAGATAATCCTAAATAATATGATCCATTGGGGATTATGAAGTATCTGTCCATGTTCCCATTAAAAGTAGTAGCCATGATAATCAACTCGTTTTCAGTTTGACTCTAGAAGATTTTTTCTTCAAAAATAAGCCTTAAGTATCCTTGGTTGTCCATCTACATCCATGATTCTATGATGAAAGGAAGAAGTCAGAATCTTCAGGGCATGGAATCTATAGAAGACTCCATGGGCCCAAAATCTAAAGAGGAACATGAGGAAGAACATGAAGATTCCAAGAAAGAAAGAAAAGTGAGAAAAAACAGTTATTATACCAAGAATCATAAGACTACCAGCTTGGTTTGAACCCACTAGAAGCAATCAAGTAGAAGAAATGGAAGTTATGATAAAGAAAATTGCATGTAAGAAAATGTGAAAAAGACTTATGAATGGAAGCATTGCGAGATTCATAGGTTCTTCTAGAAGGAGGGAGAAAAACTATAACGACAACTCACCAGTATCCATGGATTGGAATTTACATGTAAAAGACTGTTCTTCCCAATAAAGCAAGTGAGAAAGAATCTTATACCAGAAAGAAACCCATGTATGCAGATATAATACGACCTTGTATGGATTCAAACAACTTGATGCAGAGTATCTCATATACAACAGAAATGTGGTGAAAACCTTCTATAACATAGACAATGTATCAAAATAGTTACTTAAAAGTCCGGGATGATGGATTGCTAATCCATGACAAACTTTCATGATGAGAGAAGAAGTGCTACTTGGATATGTTTCAGCTTGAGCTTTGCCATGATGTCATGACATAAGTGTTGAATTTGACCATGATATATTGTAATGATCAAATCTATATGAAGCCTTTAGAGAAAACCAGTGTTCCATGACATATCAAAGTACATTTGAGATCAAGCATTATATTATCTGTGATTAAGTCTAGAAGAGAGAAGTGGTTCTCCAATATATCTCCACAGATGAGAAGATAACATATATTTTGGTAAAGTCTCTGTCCAAGATGAAAAATTTGCATACCTAATAAATAAGCTGGGGTTCATGGAGATGAATTCCTTATTGAAAAAGGAAGACATTACTCCCAGGATGGGAGGGAGAAATGGTATGCTATTGAATTATGGAAAGTCAATTTTCAGGTCAAAAAATGGTCTAGGATGAGCAGTTTCTTTCTAGTTTGGAAAGTGGTTTGAGATTTTTGATGGACAAACATTTTTCCAGTTCGGAAAATGGTCCAGATCAGACAATCATTTTTGTAATGAAAATGGTTCAATAGATTGCTGATGTACCATAGACATCGATTCCCCTTGTGGCCAGTGTGGGGGAATGGTCTAGGAAAATCATTCTTCTTGGAAATCACTCTGAGTAGTGGTCAAGTAGAATGGTTAGCCTCACTAAGAAGTCATTCTTTCAAAGTTCACAGTTGCGAGCCGTTTCAAAGAATGGTCCATTTTGGAGGTTGGTGCAGGACAATCATTACCTAGGGCAGACTCATTATCTCCAGGTTGCACTGTGATTAGTGCCAGAGGAATGACCCAATTAGGTGAATGGTCCAGGTTCAACAATCATGGATAGGAATTCCCTAGGGCATACTCATTCTCTACAGGTTGCACTATGATTAGCGCCGAAGGAATGACCCAGTTAGGTGAATGGTCCAGGATCATAAATCATGGAAAATTATTCTTCTATTATTGGGAATAATAGTCTAGATAGCCCATGGCTGATGTTTTACTTTCTGAAGGCAGATGCTCTTCAAGATCTCAAATATGCGAGTGGAAGAATGGTTTAGATGACTCACTTTGTATCATGATATTGTTATGCAGGTTGATATCAGATGATATGATTACTGTGGAGACGATATGTATTTGGACAATAGCTATATGCTACTTTGGTGGATGTGTTAAACTGGTTGTGACTATGTGTCACTGGTTAGTAGCTGTGTTTTACTAGGTGTGGTTGTATACCACTGGATAGTAGTTGTGTACTACTATGGATAGACATGGTAATGTTCTATTGAATGGAATTGCTATGATTTCCATAAAGACTACCACTAGTGTTGGAGATGATTTCCAGCTAGATGGATAGTTAGTATTTTGGTGAACAAACATTCTCCTTGTGGAAAATGGTCCAGGACAATCATTCTTCTAGGACGTATGTCCAGATTAGACGAATAGTCCTTGTATCCCATGGCGTTGCTTCCAACATATGTTGGAACAATTATTCTTCTAGGACATATGTATAAACCAGAACAATAGTTCTTGTATCACTCTATGGAGTGAGTGACTTATTCAACATCATTCCCAATTACTCAGATGGAGTATGGCTTTGAGAGATGATGCAGTTGATGCTATTATATGATACTGATAGTGATGATGGTGCTCGTGATTTGATCATGATATAACATGTGTGGCTATGATGATGCTACCGGTTGAATGGTCTGTTTGTGATCAATACCATTTCCTTTAATACCTCCCTATCTAGGAGGGAGTGTTGATATTATGGTAGTTGGGGGAGGTATTAACCTCCACTTGTAACCTTTGACGAGACTAGAATATTCCGGGAAGTAAGAGAAACCCTAGAAGCCTTGGACATAACCCTAGAAGACAAGTCAACTAAAGAAAATAATTAATATTGAGTTTTTAGCCTCCAGGAAGAGAAGTCGGCCCAAACAACTAAGAAAGAGAAGTATAAATACAAGATGCCAGAGCTAATTTTCATCTCACTCACTCGTAACTGCAAAAAATCAGTGGTGCAAAAGTTTGGAGAGTAGCTGCAGCTGCAACTACTGCAACTTTTATTTTTGGTTTTAGGCTTGGACTTTCTCTTGGTTATGGTTTGGAATTTCTACCTGGTACACTATATTTGGAGAGAGGTACACCACCTTGATTGGCTATTGGTTCTAGGGTTTTCTTCCATAATTATTCTCTCTATCAAGGTTAAGGTGCTCGGGGGTGGCTTCGACCTATGGTTGGGTGACAATATTGTTATATTGTCTATGGTGAAATGAGCACACCTATTATTCTAACATTCTGATCCAAATGAAAATTTGATTGTATGCACGAATGCATGTAAAGAAGGACTGGGTGGAGTCCTTAGTCATAATGGGTATGTGATGTTTTATGAATCAAGGAAATTGAAGGAGCATGAAAGGCACTATGATACTCATGATTTGGAGTTGGTAGCCATAGTGCATGCCTTGAATATGTGGAGGCACTACCTCATAAGAAAAATATTTCAGTTGAGGAAATACCATAGTGGTATGAAACACTTGTTTTGACAACCAACTCTAAATGCCAGGAAAAACAGATGGTTAGATTTCCTCAGTGAATATGATTTTGATATAAAACATATCAAAGGTAATGAGAACAAGGTGGCTGATGCACTCAACAGGAGGGCGCATGAGATGCATGCTCCAACCATTAGCATGTACCAATCATATTTGAAGGATAGAATTATAGAGGCTACAAAATCAAATCAGAAATACATAGAGATAAAGGAAAAACTCTAGCAAGGTAATTTACAACAGAAAGTTGAAGGCTGTAAGCTGGAAAATGATGAAATTCTCATGTACAGGGGCATAATTTATGTGCCAAATTCTTGGGAATTGAAGAATCTGATATTGGGAGAAATGCATAATGTGCCTCATGCTGGACACCTAGGTTATCATAAAACTATTGCAGTTGTCAAGAGCCTATATTATTGGCCAGACATGAAGAAAGAAGTTGTTGATTTTATTTCCCGATGTTTGGAATTTCAAAAGGTCAAGGATGAAAATAGACACCCAACTGGTTTGTTATAGCCATTTCCCATTCCTCAGTGGAAATGGGAAGTTGTAAGAATGAATTTCATCACCCAAATACCCAGAACAAGCAAGCATCATGATTCTATCATGGTAGTGGTTGATAAGCTTACCAAAGTTGGCCATTTTATTTTAGTAAAGTTCACTCATAAGGCAACTAACATAACTGATGTTTATCAAAAAGAAATAACTTGATTACATGGAATGCCCAAGACAATTGTGTCTGACAGAGATCCAAAATTTACATCAAATTTTTGGAAAGGATTATTTAAGGGATTTGGAACAAATCTGCATTTGAGCACAACTTATCATTCAGAGTCGAATGGGAAGACAAAAAGGGTGAATCATGTAATATAAGATATGCTAAGGATGTATGCAATGGATAAACCATCCAAATGGGAGGATTATTTGCACTTGGTAGATTTTTCTTACAACAATGGGTACCAAGAATCCTTGAAGATGAGCCCATATGAGGCACTTTATGGCATAAAATGTAACACATGAGTGAGTTGAGACAACCCAACAGACTGCGCAGTGGTTGGGCCAGAACTACTTAGGGAAATAGAAGAGAAGATGATAAAAATAAAGCACAATTTAAAGGCTACCCAAGACATACATAAAAGTTATGTTGATAAGGGAATAACTCGTAGATAATTTAAAGTGGGTGATCATGTATTCTTGAAAGTAAAGGCCAACAAAAGTTCCCTGAAGTTGGGAAATTGCTCAAAGCTAGCAACTCATTTTTGTGGGCCATTTGAAATCCTAGAAAGGATTGGGCATGTAGCATATATGCTTGCCTTGCTTGCATCAATGTGTATTCATAATGTATTCCATGTATCATTGCTTAAAATATATGTACATGATACTAATCATGTCATTTATTGGAATGTGATTAAGGTGGGGCAAGAAGGTGGTTTTCAAGTGCATCCGGTGTGTATATTGGATCAGAAGATCAAACAACTCTGGAATCGAGCCATAGGTCTAGTAAAGGTCCAATGGACCTAGTATGGCCCTAAGGATGCAACTTGGGAGCATGAGGATGCTATGTGGGTAGAATACCTGCATCTTTTTGAAGACTTTTGAAATTTTGGTTGTACATGTGTATACACTACACTGAGGACAATGCATAAATAAGGGGGAGGGGAATGTAATACTCCTTGGCTAAACCCCAATTGTACATATAAATGTAACTATAATTTACATATAATTTGGTGAGTTGAAGGAACATGATCTTTGGTTTGGTTCTGCGCGCATTAAGTTAGTGTGTGTGAATCTCATACCAAAAGAGTGCACGTAGTTTAAAAGGATTATAGCACATAGTTTAATATATACAACGTGCACTTGTGTAAATGCATAGGAATGGCACACTAAAAGAGGAACAACTTGAAGTATAAAGCGTGCACCGATATAAGCGTGTGAGGATGGCGCACATTCTAGGATTCAATGCACACCACTTTAGTGCATGATTTTGGAGGCCAGAGATCCTTTTTGTATATATTTCATGTTCTAACATGCACCTGTGTAAGTGCGCAAGGGGTGGCACACTAAAAGAAGAGTCCACACATTATAGAAGTTCCGCGTGCATTTGTTTAGTGCACAATATTTATGTTTTTTTTTTTTTGTTTGTTAATTTGTGCGGGACCTGTTGGCTACGCGATTAACCTGTGGCTTGAGAAACCGCGACTCAGGGGCATCTAAGCCGTCAAAATCACCCGGGGATCGCACCCGGCCTGAGCCACACCAACCCTTAACATGGTTGGATTTTTTGTCCCCACAGGTTTCAAACCGGTGACTTTAACATCACGGAGTGGCTTAACAACACACTCCGTCACCGACTGTCCTACACCTCGGGGACCAATATTTATGTTTTTTAGGATAGTGAGCTTGGATGCAAAAAGATCAGTACTTCTGTATTGAGAATGTAAATGTAATCACATGCAAATATAATGAAAATACATTACTGCAACAAGCTAACCATGTAAAAGAGTATGGGGGGATAAATCCACTACATGAGATTAAGGGGCTAAGTCAAAGGGGCTTAAACCCACAAGGAATATTATATTAATATTCCTTAAAAGTATAAAGTAGGGATATTATGTTATACTAAGTCCGAAGGAGGGGGACGTGTGGACCGAAGACTATTCTCAACATGACAAGTGTCAAGTTGGGAACATGCATCCAAATAGTTTGGACTTAGTCTATTTTTTCATTCATTCGATCATTCATTCAGGGAATGACTGAGCAATGATCTGAACCCTTCTTTTACTGTCATTGAACCTTATTTTTACTGTTATTAAACCCTGCTGTTACTATGATTGAACCTTGCTTTTACTGTCACATATAATTGTACTTTTCTTAGCTTGGAGAGATGAATTGAAGAGGTGGGTTTTCAGGCCCGTAGAACATTGCATACTCTCCAGGTGAGAGAATAACTGGGAATCGAGGTGCCAAACTGCAGCGACAAGACTCTGAGACTTCATGTTCAACCTATTGCTAAATCCCTTGAAGGTAAGTGGATCAATCAAAGGAATGTTGATTAGAGAAGGGGCACACTTCCCGGGGTGGGAAAGGCATGTTGGGAATGAGGAAATGTAGGATGTCAGTATGAATTGACACCTATGACAAAGTTTCTTGTGATTGAGTCACTTGAGATTGAGTTACCTGTGATTGAGTTTCCTTTGGAATGAGATACCTTAGCTTGGATAAGAAACCATACCCAAGTGGAGTTTAGCCCCAGCTCGGGGGTGACCCACTACTGAGAGTTATGAGCAGTTCGATCTAATGCTGGGAGGAACGTGGAAGGTCTGCACGCAGTTGGTGTACCCTTAATCAAAGATAAGTGTTAATTGTGTATTAAATCATGTTTTATAGTAATAATTGTAAATTTGTCTTCATGGGTTTATTATGTTTATGTTGCATATATATTTCTATTATGATTATGTATATAACTATACATTACAAAGTGTATTTTTATGTTTAATTAATTTTTTTTTACAGAAACGGTTATGTTTTGGTATTAAAATTATCGGCCTAAATGCCAATTTACAAGCTTCCAATATTGTCGGGACATCTCCCTATAATTCCCCATAACCTGAATCCCCCCATATCTAATTCGGACATAAAGAAGTTTCTTGGATTCAAAAATTCCCTTTAGCGACGAGATATCCCCTAACTTAAAAACACATAAAAACTGCTGAAGCAAAAGACAAAAAAACATAAAACACAACTAAGGAATTGGTTCCTAGATTTTCTTCTCATCCCAAAGTAGAGTGCCCGCATGAAGAAGAGCATCTCTATTTTCTTCCGCATCCGCCTCTTTGTTGTTGTTCCTCAAAACATGGAAGAAACTTATCTTTTGAAAGGAGCTGACAATCTTTTTAATTCTCATCATCAATCTAGTTCGCCGGAGATCCTTCGGGCTTGAATTTTCCACTATCATTTTTATGAGAGTCTGAGAATCGCCAATGACCTTTGCTTCCTTGATGTGCACCTTTTGCAAAATATTGAGACCTTGCAGCAGTTCCATCGCCTCTGCTTGGGTATTGGTGTCTTGGCCTAATCCCCATGCATACCTGTGCTCAATTTTACCCTCCATATTCTTGATGAATCCACCTGCACATGCATTCCCTGGATTACCTTTTGCCGCCCCATCGAAGAACAAAAAGTAACAAGCCATTTCCTTATTCCCATTACTGAAGCTCTCTTCTGCCATTATAATTTGCCAATCTTTTTTCTTTTCCTCTTGGAAATCTGCATTGATAAACTGCAATCCCAGCAAACTGGCCCACTCCACCTCATGAGGGGAGAGGTTTTTATCGGTGAAGTTCCGCATATGCTCACTTAGGAATTCTTTGAGCATGGTTATTATCTTAGTTCTGATTACTTTTGCGTTATGGTTTTTCCCATGGAAAATCCTGCTATTTTGCTCTAACCAAATTTGCGAGGAGGTAATCTTTGGCAACACCAGCCAAGCGGCCTTAAAACACTTGTTATTTGGGAGCTGTCCAGGGTAACGGTGCAACCAATTAGCATGCAGATCAAATATGGAGGAAGGGAGCGTTATGTCCACAGACCAATGGCTCAACACTTCGCCCCAGACTTCTAAAGTGAAGTTGCATTCCGACATTATGTGTTGGGCGTTTTCTTCATTTCCCCAACACAAAGAGCATCTGGAGGGGCCATGGAAACCTTTCCTCAAGATATTGTCTGCTGTAAGCACATGATTGTGGCATAACAACCAATTGAACAGGTCGATTTTCGGGATACATTTTTGTTTCTAGAGGCCTTTCCATAGTGCTGGGCATGGAGGAGCGTAAGGAATTGCTCGCAAAATTTTATATCCTTGCGCCATAGAGTAAGAACTAGAATACCCCTAGCCTCTCTGATCGTGCTTCTCATCATGTGTTGGAGCCTGCCCTTTAAGTCTGGACCGTAGCTCTAGCCATGCGCTTTCAAGGTCGCTTGGCAAGTCCGGTTTCATTCAATCCAACCAGATTTTGTCTTTCCAATTGGAGATGTCCCACAAAGAGACGAAGCCTGCGTTCTTCATCCAGAAACACAATTCCTGAAGCTCATGAACGTCCACTAGAGGATTATCGTTCATTATACGATCCTCCCAAAGATCTATAGTTTTCCCATTCCTCGGGACCCAATACAACTTGTCATGTATGATCGCTTGGGCTTGCACACACAGCTTGTGGATTTGCGATCCATTAACGACTTGAAAAGGTCTGTCCAGGCAGCGTTTTCTTGAACCTGTGAAGTACTTCTTCCAGAGAGCACACTGAGCCCAACTAGCCTTAGGGGAAACCCGCCTTCAGAGAATTATTTCACCCAACGCTAAATTTTGCAATCTCAAGTCTTTGAAGTTTAGACCTCCCTCTAAAATTGGCTTGGTGACTTTATCCCAGTTGACAATCGACAATTTATTTCTATTTTGTTTTCCACCTTTCCAGAAGAACTTCTTAATATTCCTTCCATTTTCCTGAGATTTCCAAGAGGAGATAGCATAAGCGAAGCTTGGTAGGTTGGGAGACTGCTCAAAACCAATTTAATGAAAACAATCTTCCCTGTGAGATTCAGCCAAGAAAAGCCCCAGGTCTGCAATTTATTTTTAAATTTGTCAAGGAGGGGGATCCAATCCTTGACTGAAGGATTTTTCTGAAAAATAGGCAACTCAAGATACTTGAAAGACGTCCAATGAAGGGAACCAAAAAAGCCACAACATATGGCAATGGCATTAAGATCAAATTGAGACACGTTCCAACCATAAAGATGACACTTCCCAGCATTCAATCTGCTGCCCGAGGCCTCACATAACTCATCCAACACCAATTTAAATTGGAAAGCAGTGTGGACAGAAGCTTCCCCAAGGAGAAGGGAATCATCTAAGAATAAGGCATGATTGATTTCTTTAACTCCTCTCACAATTTGAAGGCCCAAAATATCCTGATCAGATCTTCTTTTTTCCAAAATATAGCTTAAGGAAGAGGCTTGGAGGACAAAGGGCATGGGGGAGAGCGGGCATCCTTGCCTTAGACCTCGCAAGGCTTTAAAAAAGTTTGCTACTCTCCCATTCACCAACGGAGCAATCCATGGCTCGGAAATGCGTGCTTTGATCCAATTAATGAAGCCAGACCCAAAACCAAACTTATGCAAGAAATCAAACAGAAAAGAGTGCCTGACCCTATCAAACACATTTGCAAAATCAAGCTTAACTATCATACCTTTTTCTTTCCTCTTTATACTTGAATGTAGCGCCTCTTGGACTAAGATTATATTATCCGCAATTTGCCTTCCTTGAACAAAGCCCCCTTGATTCTCCAGAATGAGATTTGAAAGAAACCCTTTCAATCTGCTGGCAATCACCTTTGATATGACCTTGTATCCAATGTTGCATAGGGAAATGGGTCGGAACCTGTTGAAGGAATTTGCCCCCTTTTCTTTCAGAATGAGGGCTAGGAAAGTAGAGTTCATGCTTCCCCCAACTTTCTTACAGTCTTGTGATTTTAGAATCATTTTATGTAAATCTTTTTTCATAATCTGCCAACAAGTTTGGATAAAATTTTCTGTGAACCCATCAGGGCCTAGGGATTTATCAGGGCTCATGGAAAACAGGGCAGCCTTTATTTCTTTCCTAGTGACCTTAGCCTCTAACTTCTGATTCATTCTAGCTGTGTTGTTAGTAGGTATCTCATCTAGGAACTTGTCGCTGCATCCCTGCACCTCTGCTTCACTTAAGAGATTTTAAAATGGTTGTAAGCAACCTTTTTAATGCTTGGAAAATCGCCATAAGATTGAGTGTCGTCCTTAATTTCTTAAATGGAGTTGTAACTTCTCCTAGCTTGGGATTGCTTGTGGAAAAAAGATGTGTTTCTGTATCCAGATTTCAACCAGAGGCTTCTGAATTTTTGCCTCCAGTATTCCTCCTCTAGTCTACAAGCGTTCTGAAATTTTTGTTGAAGCTCTTCCTCCCTTTTTAGAGTTTCACTCAAAATTTCTGTCTCTTCCATGTAGTCTTGATGAATCTCAAGATCTGCTTGGACTCACTTTATTTCCTCCACAGGACCAGGGATGGTTTTAGCCCAACTTTTCAAAGCTAATTTCACTCTTCTTAACTTCTCCTCCCAAACGAAGAATGGGGACCCGATGACTGGAATTTTCCATATTTCTTCATCCCTCTCTAAAAAGTCCTTTTGATTTATCCAGAGGGGACTAAATCGAAAGGGAATAGGGACTAAATTACTTTGGGCTGAGAGAAACAACTTTATGGGTTTATGATTAGAAGTACTACTAGTTAGGATGTTCATTTTTGCATCAATGCCAAGAAGAAGGTAGGAACTTTGAAGGAGAAACCTATCTAATCTAGTAGCAATATGTCCAGGGCCCACCTGTTTATTTGACGAAGTGAACTTACCTCGACAGGGCTTGATGTCGAGGAGATCCCAATCATGAATGAGATCCTCCACCCACTCTCGAGTCGGATCTCTCACAGTACATCCCCCTCGCTTTTCGCCCTGGCTAAGGGAAATGTTCAGGTCCCCTGCAATTAGAATATTTTCCAGGACCTCCCCATCCACTATGTCTCTCAAAGAGTCCCAACAATCTTTCTTTTCCCCTGCATTTACCAGAACATAAACATTGAAGAGGCTTAAAATCTCCTTTGGATCTTGATGTTGAAACTTTGTGAACAACCAATGAACATTTTGTTTTTCAGCTACCGTAGTGAGTTTGGAAGCATTCCAAAGAGTGCCTAGACCTCCCGAGGCCCCTCTGGCTGAGACAACCTTTGTCTCGCCTTTATTCCAGAAATTTTTTCTGCTTTGAAGGAAGAGATTTTCCTCCAATTTTGTCTCCTGGACTAGCATTATGTCTGGGTTTTCTGTCATGATTAGACTCCTCATGGCTTCTTCTTTCATCTTACTCCCCAAACCTTTGCAATTCTGGGAGGTCACCTTAATTATTTGTTTTTGGGAGAGTGGGGGCCTCCCTTGGAGCCTTGTCCCTGATTTCTTGCCATCTTTGGGGTTTTAGCCAAAATCTTTTCCAAAGTAGGCTGGATTCCCTGCAGTTTGTCTTTATATGTTTCTTTTTCACTCTTCTCTCTGGTCGACATCCTTCCCCTTGCCGATCTTCATACCGTGGATAGAGAGTCTCCTATCTCTCCTTCCTCCTCGGATTCTTCTGAGCCTTGAATTTCCACATCGCTCACTGTGTGCTTATCTTTGGATCTTTCTGATTCTCTTCCCCCCTACCTTGAATCCTTTATCGCTGCAATATCAGCAGTAGACTCCTTGTCTTCAAATCTTGCAATCTCCATTTTCTCCTTCTGAAGCGGATCCCCTTTGGGGATTTCTTGAGAAACTGAGCCAAGGGTCCCGAACATGTTTCCTGAGTCTTTTGGAGAGAGGTTTTTCTGGGACGCACTGTTTCCTTTGGACTGGTTTCCTTTGCTCTTTTCAAGTCCTGCCAGATTAGAGGCCTTTGGATTAGATTTGGACCTCTTGACCTTCTTCCATCCTTCCTCTTTTTCCTTATCTTCCTCACTATTTTTTGGGCAATTTCTGGTGAAGTGACCATATTCGTGGCACCCCCGACTCTTAAATGGGAGTTGTTCATAATCCAGTTTCTGAATATGAGACCAGCTTCCGACATTAATTTTGATGGCTTCCGGTATCCCTACTTCAATATCCACCTCCACACAGATTCGAACACAATCGTATTGGTCTTTATTGTTTTCCCTGTCAATGAATTTTCCCAGCGCATCGCCTATGTGTTTCAGTGAGTCCCAATTCCAGCAATGTATTGGGAGGTTAGGCAGTCTGACCCACACTGGAACTGCTAAAGGAACGCCCTTTGTCGGGTCAAAGTCCGTAGTCCACTTATTCAAATACAATACTTGGGGCCCCATAAAATACGGGCCATTCCTGAAGATCAACTCCTTATCCTCTTTGGAGGTGAATTCAAAAAGGAAATAACCTCTGCCCAAGAAATGCGAGGTGACATTCTGGTTAATCAAAGGTTTCCAATTTTTTATCACCCAGGTTTTTTGGGGGATAGCCACAGACTAGTGAACTACCCCACAAGTGCACGCTCATACATTGACAAGGAAACCTGAATAGGAACATCCGGTGGGAGAGACACTTCTGACAAACTTCGAGACTTCAACCTTCTTCTTCTTGGGTAGAGATTCGATCAATGAACTGAATGCAACAACATTTGACAGTGGTAGAGGAAGGGGGGAGGAGAGAAGGCCCGAGGAGAGCCCTGCTCCTACATGGCTGTGGAAACCCTAGCAGCAGAGCTACATCGCGCGCGACCATCCTACAGAAAAATCCTATATTTTTATGTTTAATTAATATCAGAGTTAGTATCAGAGAAATTTGGTTGAATTGCTGGTAATGGGGACATTACAATATGGTATCAGAGCTGATGACAAGAGATTTTTTGCGTGACGTGACCCAATAGTTGGTTTCTAGGTATGTTACAGGGGATGAACATACAGAGAGTTCAGACTTAAAGGACTAAGGGATGTAGAGTCAAGGATGTAATATAAGGAAAAATTTCTCTAGAGTGTACTTGATCTCAACTTTTTCTCTTCCTTGAAGGTTTGTATATGGCTCAATTTATAGCCTCCAAAGGAAATTAAAGGGTCTAATCAAAGAGTTTTCAGCATATGAAAGGCCAAGGATCATGGATCCTGTGACTTGGCATGGAAAATCTGAAATATTTTTAATTTTGAGCATAAAACCCGATGTAAACAGGATGTAATGGAGAAAACTGCTTATACACAGGTTGTATAAGTATAGCTCACATATATGTACAAAATTTTGAATTTTTGACTTTTTACTGAGAAAAATAGGGAAACTGAGTCTGAAGAAGGAAAGGGTAGGCCACCAAAGCATGATGCATAGGGTGTGGAAAAAATTGCTATAACAATGGTGTGTGATTGTATTTTTCTATTCTCTATTTTCCGCATTCAACCTTTTTCATGCATAAGCGGAAAATATAAAACTAAAGATTCTAGAATTTAAAGGAATTTAACCTTCATAGTGTAGATTAGTTTTATTTATCAGATATGTTGTGATGTATTGTTCTAGTGGAATATCCATGATAGTTTACATATCACCAAACCTTGTCCTTTAATGATCTTAGTGGGATTAATCTCTAAGTCATACTCTTGAACCTTTGACACCCACTTTCCCCTAGTTCCAAGGAAATCTTGCTGAGAGAGGACATCCTTGACAACGAGTTATGGTAGATATGCTTTGATATTATTATAACCAACATAAATCCTAAAGTGTTTTAAGGAATTGACAAGAGCATAAGATAACTTCTCAGTGATTGGATACTTTAGTTTTGCATCTCTAAGGGTCTTTCTCATGAAGGAAATAAGTTGTGCATAATCATCTTTATTCTTTTGTAATATCACTCTATCAATAGTGTCTTGCGAAGCAAATGAAAAAAATATGAATTCTCGGGAATAATCAGGGATAACGAGGACATGCACCATAGTAATTGATTTCTTAATATCTTCAAAGGATATTATGTTGTCATCATCCCATTTGAATAAAGCATCTTTATTTAGCAAGACATTCATTGGTTTGATATTTTTGGCAAAGTCGGGGATAAATATTCTTATAAAGTTGATCATAACAAAGAATAACTCACACTTAAGTGAGGTCTGAAATTTGCGCCCTAATTAGGGTTTGTTGGTTGAAATTAAGTGCGCACTTCTTGAAGGAGGCTATTTTTGGTGTGTTTTAGCAATTTTCTTGGTGAAAGTCTTCAATTAGGCCTATTGCTAGATGATTCTTGGTGAATGTAAGTAAAATTTCTGCAATTATTCTTCATTGAATGGTTATGGTGTATTTATCTTGCATTTATTCTAAGATTATGAAATTTCTAGCTTAAAACCCTAGGAGGTTAAAGCACACACTATTGTTCTTGCCTTAATAAATTTCACCTATTAGATTATGCTAGAAACCCTATTTTCTTGAAGCTTTGTGCTAAGGGCCTTGCCATTTCAACACCTTAGAATATTTTACTTCATCTAGTTTTCATCTACTTCATCTTTGAGCTAAAGAAGGAGGAAAACCGCTAGGGCCTAGGGTTACCTTTTGAGCAATGGGTGCAGTGATGACAAGGGAATCCTTTTGAGCAATGGGTGCAGTGATGACAAGGGAATGTATGGCTTACCTGTGGGTGCCTCTGAAGAGGGTGAGCTATACCTTGTCAAGGATGAAAATGTTTCCAAGCCCATTCAATGCCTTTTATATTTTAGGGGACACTGCCCTGGCGTGGTGACCAGTGGTGACAATCTTACCCACAAGCATTTCATGGAGATGCGAAGGTTGGCTCATGATGAGACCCCCTTTCTCTTGGCTATTCCACCAAGAGACACTACTCTGGCATGGTGATTAGCTGAATGGTAGTGTCATACCACTAAATTTCCACATACCTAATAGGATGGCTCATGATGAGACCCCCTATCCTCCAACTAGGTATTGATTTTATTATTTTATAGGTCCCTCTGTTTCTTGCTGAGAATCCTTTTATTGCTTTCTTGGGGATCCTTGGGAGAAGCTTCTGAATTTTTTTTTCTTTGTGTTTTATCTTTTTCCAACTACTTTTACCCTTTGGGACTTTAGCCCCTTCTTCCCATAAGGTAAGGTACAACCCTTTGCTATCTTGGAAAACCCAATGCCCGAACCAATGTAGGGGATGGATGAGAGGGAAAAAGATGAAAAGTGATAAGTATGGTGGGAATGGATGATGAAATTTCATGAACCCAACCAGTGGAAACTCAAACCCTATGAGAACCAACTTGCTAGGGCATCCTGTCATTCCCCCCAGATGTGGACAAGTGGAAAGGCATAAGGTCCAAGCACACGTCAGAAGTAAAAAGAATTAGATTCACATATTCAAATGTTTTGAGAATAAAAGTGGCACATACCATGATACCGAGACTCATTACCTCATGGAGCAAGACACATTGTTGTTGAAGGACCAGGCCGATGGGATGGACGCTGTTGCTGCTGACAAGGTGGAGGCACTGAAGATGAAATATGGGCCCTCCAAGGCCAGGCTCAAGTCAATATGGATCTTAGTATTCCATGTCTAGGACCTGTGGGCCTTGAGACATAATCTCCTTAGTTATGCCTATGCTAGGGGATAACAAGGCCTAATATACTTTTCCTTTCAGCATGCGCAGTTCCATCCTATCTTTACCATCCTTGGGTCGTTTTTTGAACCAAGATTAAATTCAAAGGCTTCATCACATTGATCAATAATATGATTTCATTTGTACATATCATGTCTATTAAACATTATTTCCAAAGGAACAAATCCCTTTGGGAGAGTGTCATTAGGAAAGTCTTCGATTTTTAAGTTCATGGATTTATCTAGGAAATTAATTTGAGTGTCCAAGAATTCTTTGCTACTTTGCAAGAAGAAAAGGATTTGGCATCATCATTGAAGACTTGTCAATGTTCAAGGTTATCAGGGATGGATGGTCGAAAGACAACTTCCATCTTGCATATGTCATGAAGCATTTCTTCAAGGGGTTTCAAGGTAGCTATAAAGACATCCAAAGCATTCACAATATGGTTCTTTTCTCTTAGTATGACATCAATTAAAAAAGCATCAAAGAGTTATATGTTATGAGAAATCGAGTTCCTATATCTCCTCAACCTCTCATTCTTTGCAACAAATTTCTTTCTTACTTGGGATACCACCAAGTCGGAGTCATCTATAACCCTTAAGCACTTAATATTTCTATCGAGGGATAAATCAAGTGCTATGAGAAAAGATTCATATTCAACAATGTTGTTTGTACAATTGAACTCAAGCCTATAAGAGAAAAGGGTAGCCTTTTTAGAAGGGGATATAAGGACAATCCCAACACCAGATCTAGAGCTAGAATAGTCACCATCAAATTCTAAAGTCCACATACCACCAATGTTTTGACACTCTTCCACCTGAGCCGTAGGTTCAATAACATAAAAATTACCGATTTTATCATCCAAATACATTACTTCATCCATAGAAATTAGGGGAGCCTCGACTTGGTACCTTACAATAGGTTTTCTATAGAGGGTGACAAAGCTTCCCTTGGAGTGAAGGATAGTGGCATAGGAAAAATCCATTTGGAGACTACCCCCCAAGATTGCCGCCCATTTTCTAGATAACAACATCCACCAAGCATCACACACATCAATTATTATGACATCCATAAGAAGGGATATATCAGGGTAAGCGGCCAAAATAACCTTAAGGACCTTGATTACACCACAAGCAGGGATGGTTCTTGAATCAATTCCACACAGATTCCTATAAGGCCGCATAATATTTAGGTTAAGTTGATTCATTATTTGCATAGACATAACATTAGCAGAAACACCTAAATCAAGCATGAATTTGTGGAGGAGGAGTTCATTAACCACTAATGAGATGAAGAAAGGCGTGTGCCTTCCATTTCTCCTATCAATATTTGTGGAGTGGAGAATTACAGGAAGATATTTTTCACCTTGAAGGTCAAGTGTTAGGCCCTTGTGAAGGTGTAAAGATATCGAGTTTATATTGAAGGTCTAAAGATTCTTGTTTTCTTGGTTTCTGTGAAGATACAAGGTTGGTAATGTTTGTCTTACCATTATTATCCATTTTGGTAATATTATGGCTAACACTTATTTCATCAGATTCATCCATGTTCCTGAATTCGTCACTCATGAGACCTAGAAGTTTTTATTTGGATCTACTATAGGCTTTGTCCTTCTCAAGTTCCCATCGCTTTCTAGAAGTGGCAAAGGCTTCTTGGGAGAAATCACCAGTACAATTGATGTTGTTAAGCTTTTTTTTGCAGAGGGTGTATTCCTTGTCAATAACATCAATCTTAACAATAAGTAGCTCTTGGTATTGTTTCATTTTCTTGAGTTTTTGAGTAGTTGGGTGACTCACCTTTTCAAAATTATTTTCTAGTTTGAAAGTAGCCAAGCTGAATTCTATCTGGGAGGCAAGCTCTTGTGCTTCAATAAGGGACTTTGGATATTTATCCTTTAATATGAAACCGATTTTCCCTTGGAGGGAGTAAATATATTGCATTCAGATAGCCTATTTTTTGGGCTTAAAATTATCAGGAAAATATTCTATCAAAAAGTCAAATCTTGCAATGAATTTACTAACATGCTCTTTATCTCCCTTTGTGATATGACAAAATTATGAGAAAATCAAGGTGCCATCTTTCTCAATCCCCCATTTTTTAATAAAACATTCTTGAGTATTTCCCACGTTTTTATGCTCTTGCAAGGAAGGCTATTATACCATAACCTAACATCCTTTACTACTGAATAATATACAAGTCTCATCATTGACATTGAATAAGCCTAAAAAACTATAGAAACTATTCAAATTCTCTTTAGATGAGACATCATTGTTACCAAAGAACTTAGGAAGCCAAGTATTGACAACATCGGGAAGAACATGGGGAAAACCTTGGACTCTAGTCATGTCTAAGGATAAAAATTTATTATTATCCATGATTGAGGATCCATTTGAGATATGGGATGATTGTTAGGATATGTCTTTTTATGGGTTCTCATAGGTGGAGTCGCCAGATGATCTCTTTAGGGGAGGATAATCAAAGGTAAAGAAAGGAATACTTTCCTCAATGGAGTCACTATGTAAGCTTACAGTAAAAGGATTTAGGGTAAGCTTACCAAAGAGATGTTGTAGGAATAATGACTAAGTTCACCCCGACAACAATGAAAAAATGTTATCACATGATTTGTACTTGTGCAAATCCCTCCACAAGATGCCAATATTGTGTAACACCTAGAAGTATATGTCACTGTCACCTAGGAAAATACTTTCCTTGTTTTAGTGAAGGAGAGAGGTCCAACATAAGGGAGGATTCCCTAGTAACCTCAAGGTATCCTATAGTAATAGTAGCCAATCCTATGTCCCCCTATCTTTATCACTTAATGAGGTAAGTTAAATCTAGAAAGCTGAGAAGGTTCAAGTTGGTTTTACAAGGTAATTGGTAAACTATGCAAGACAATAAACATTCCAATGCATATAATGATGATTACCAAGTCAAAACAATGATAAAACACCTATAGAGCAATAATTTATCAATAACAATGATTTTTGTTATAAAATTGCAGCAATAAACTAGTCTATATCAACGATAAGTAATTTGTAACAACAACAAAAAAATCAGCCCCAAAAATTAACAATTATATCTTAGAATTTAACATTCATCAAGTAGAACAATATCCAATAGATAAAAAATGATTATGAGCAAGTTTTTCCACGATATTAAGTAAATATTCAACAATATATACCAACCCTAATGGTTGTAGCATTCATTTATGACAACAAAAATATCATCAATGGTTACCAAAAGCGTTGGAGTATAATTGACTTGTCAATGATGTCATAAAACCAAACTAAGAGAGAGTTTGTTCTAACTAATAACAAGGTTTCAACCATCACTTGCAATCGATAAGATTAGTGTCGTTTACTCTTTCCTTAGGAAAATGGATTCAAGGAAAACACCATGAAGATTGCTAGAGGACAGAGAGAGGTATGAAGATCAAACTAGGGAAAATACCCTCATAAACCCTAGCCCAAAACTTCTTGAAAACAAACCCTAGGGAATATATCCTCATAAACCTTACGTGTCATTTTCTTCTCTAGCTTCTAGCAACAAGGTGTTAATTGAACTAGGTCAAACCCTAGGGGATAAACCATCTTAATCGCTAGGAATTGAATTAGATATGAAAAAACCCTAAGGTATAAGCACTCTTAAGCCCTATAAAAAGTCTTAAATGCTTCAACAATTAATGATAAATGGAAGTAGGGAGGGGGATAAACCATATTGATCCCTCACAGGGTTTATAACATACAAGGTAACATGCAACAATTAACCATATAAAAAAGCATCTACCAAAATACACCACAAAAAAGCATAAAAATTGAATGAGAACACTTACGAGGTCAAGCAATATGCATGAAGAAACCCTAGATCAACATTCATCCATCAAACAAGATAAAAGCATCCAATAAAATCCTCCCAAAAATTCCCACAAGTACTCCAAGTGAATAAAGAGAGAGAAAAATACTGGTGGTGATCCCACAAGTGTGAGAATGATGAATGATAAAGTTGAGCACTCCCTCTATCTATATGAGGTAAAAAAGAGCTAATGTCCACAACAATAGAGTAAAACAACAATAGTCCATGATACAAGTGGGGTAGAACCCTCAAATAGCCTCTAAAAATGATAATACATGAAAATATACCAAAATAGGGCCACATGTGTGGTGACATCAAGTTCCCAAAGGGTGAAGAGAGCCTCCCAAGGCCATCTGTCATTATCATATGGTGCAAGTAAGGTGGAAGATCCTCATAAAGTGACATGTCACATCTAAAATCCACCAAGTGGTGTCTAATGGAAAGCAAGCCCCAACATCATCAAAAAACACTAGCACATGATATCATCATCAATATCCCAACGTGTAGGGTGAGGAAGGCCAATGTCCAGGTGGAATGATCATGAATCAACTCTCTGAGTGGTGTCCAAGCATAATCAGGTGCAATATCCTCCATCAAATTCTTAATAAGGTATGGGTGCATTGTCCAAGGTGTGGGATTTCTTCCGATCTGTCAAATTGTCAGGTACCAGATGTAATATAATATGCAAAAACAAGAGTATTCAATAGATATCAATGGAACAACAAAATATTGAGAGAGCAACACCATAAATAATACCTCTATTCAAAAGAAATAAATGTTCACTTGCCTCTTCGAGGGGGCAACCTCTAGTGGAGCAGAGCTCTATTACAATATTCTCAAGACAAATACTTCTCATGCCTTCTACTCTTATTTATACTAATTCTATATTCTAAAGAACATTCTAGAGGAATATATTTCTAGAAGTGGAAGCTTCTATTAGGTCTTCTTACATCGACTTGTTCACATTTATTAAATAGGACTTATTAACTAATGTCAGCCTTTATTGCATGGAAAATATATTATTCTACCTACGTGACAGGTCAGGGAGGTTATTTCCTTAACACAAATGAGAGCCCATATGTTCATTTCCCAAGATCTAGGAGGTGTGAGAGGATGTATCTAAAGGGGGGAAGTCATCAGGTGACCCAACACTCTGAATCACACGTGATGTATCCTGTACAAAGTGCACAACATCCTGGGGTGAAAGCATCAAAACATTCTCCAAAAACCATGTTAAGTGCACTCAAGTTAGTGAAAGCCATAGAATCAAGTAAAACCAACGATCACAAGGTATATTAGTCATGATATGCATATAAAGTAAGCTATCAAGTAATACAAAATCCAAATGAATAACTCTCATTGGGTATCCCCTTCAAAACTTCACATAATCCCAAGACTTTATGCAATTTGGCAAGTTTAGGTATGGAAGGGACATCAAAGGAACCTATTAGGTGTGTCAGTACCCAAGTAGAGAGATATTTTCTGGAATAACCTATAAGGGATATCTAATGAATGTGAGGTGGTAATTGGGCTTACTTGTAGGCATGGGATCTTAAACATGTAAGAAAATGTATGGACTCACCTCCATGAGTGCCTTTGTGGAAGGTGCGCTTGGCGATTGCGTTACCCTTTCCTCAATGTTTTTTGCATTATGAACCCCTTTACCTTATTTTTTCTTTATTTCATTTGATTTGCGAGTCTCCTTAAAAAGTTTTCCAAGCTAATCACTTCTATTGATTTTATTCATGATATATTCAAGTGATTTTAGAGATGAATGTGTTTATTTGCATTAGGACTAAGGGTGATTGAAATTAGAGGGGGTAGAGCTCAATTGTGGACTCATGGATTTTAACTGTCTTTTTTATCCCATTATTTCTTTCATCTACCAACTGTAATCTACCTCTAGGCCTTTAGCCCTGTCTTCTCATAAGAGAATGAGGTACATGCCCTTTTGGTGCAGTTGTAACCACCATACCAAACATTAGTACACTATAAAAGGCTTCAAGATGGAAAATGTTAAGTGTGGGGAGGAAATGGTAGATTGCCCCTTTCAAGGAACCACTAGTAGAACCCCCTTTCCCTAAGAGTGACAACACATGACTAGGATGCCCAGGATAACCACCAAGGTGAAGCAAGGAAAAAATAATAACTTTTGAGCTCATGATTCATTATCCAACTTCAACCTATGATCATTACTCAAATGCCCAATGTTTTTATTATAACACTTTACATGAAACAATTACTAATGTACCTCATAATGTGTCAGGAACCTTATCCCAATGAGCCTTGATGTTTGAGTGTGATGAGTTGTGCTAGTGAGGTAGAGGCATATGAGGGGGTGTTAGGATGATCTTTATGAACATGTTGATCATAACAATCATTGGGACCATGTCTTCACTACAGACCATGAGACATGATCTCTTCTAGTTACCCCTAGTTGAGAGGGGGTAACATGACTCACTTCCTGTTTTGGGTGATCATTCTTGATGGTGATGGTTATGCTACCTCATCATGTTGTTGTCTTAATATGCATGTTCATATTGAGAGTGCTACACCTTATTCGTGTATGATGGTTCTATACCCTCCAAGGGGTTAGATGTTGGTGGTGTGAGGTAGTTGCATTATTTTATTTGTGGAGCATACTAATGAGTATGTCTAGGTGGTGATGTAATATTTTTTATGTCACTGGAAGGGGTTGTTTTACATGGTCCTCTTTCATTGAATATGTGGTGGAAACATACTTGATGTTTGATGAAGTGAGTAATTTATCATGTCTATTTTCTATGGTGTTGATGTGGTGTGGTCATAAATGTTTCCATAGTGTGATGTTCCTAAGTTATCTAACATTCTGATATCACACATCACCTAGGGGGAATATGCATTTTATGATGTTAATGTATTAGAAGTGGGGTGCTACATGGGATTTTATGTTGGTCTATTCTTCTTCTGATCCAGATTATTTTCGGCACAAAATGAGAGCGGAGATACAATAAAGAAATGTAGAGATATATGTCAGATATCCAATAATATAATAGAGATATACCAAATATATAACCATAAACACAAAGATACAATAACACACAATTTTTATTAATGAGTGAAATGTGTAGAACTATAAAATTACAGAGTGAAAGACTCGCTAGAATGATGACAACTTATCTTTGAGAAGTGATGTGATGGCTACGCTCATTCAAAAGAAGATGATTGTTACAATGAGGCTCCAAAATCCTTTTTAACATAAATAAAATCCAAAACCCTAACCCTGAAAGATGGAAATCCAACAGGTTTTTGGACCCCGTTTTGGGTAGTTTGGTTTATCAACTTCCCGGGGGCGTAACTTTGGCATACGATCTCTGTTTGGGGTGCATGATTGATTGTTGGAAAGGTATCGATGAGGACCTTCATTTTGGGGGCTCAATCAAAGCCTTGAAATTTTATCGAGGTGTTCGATCGCAACAAAATATTGTTTAGGCCCTCAAAATGGCCCCGAAAGTTTAGGAACTGAAAAACTGCTAAAAATAGTAAATTGCCAACAAACTATTTTAAGCCAGTTGGAATAGGTGGGTGGCTACCGATATCCAGCTGGGTCAATCCTACCTCCTTAGGAAGAAATGGTCTCCATTGCATTGAGTTCCCGGGGATAGGGGAAAGCATTTGTTGAATATGAATCTTGGTGAGTTGCTTGCCTTGCTGGAGAAGTTGCGCTGCTTGGTTTGTGGGAGGTTGTCAAGAACCTGATGAGATGACTGTGTGTAGAAGGAATCTTTGCGATTTTCTTCAATCTTGTTAACTTGCTTCTACTAGATAGAAGGTGCTTGGAATGAGGCTGCAATGGTTGGAATGTCCTTTTGTTCACCTTTTGAACAAATTGTGAGCAAGTTGAATTTTGTAGTATGAGATACTACCTTGTTGCATTGTTTAGGTGGGACAGTAGTTAGAACTACGTCTTCTATCCTTTAGAGATGACCCCCTAGATTAACAATGAAACTACGGGTCAAGACTCATTAATAACATGACCCTTCCACATATATGGCTGGCCCAAAAGAACATCACATACATCCAACAGGGAAACATCACATAATACCTCATCCTTGAAGGGATGGATGTCGTATGACAATCGACATTGTTGGCTGACACAAATATCTCATCCCTGGCGAAGCCACTCAATGTTGTATGGTTGTGGGTGTGGTGTTTTTGATAATCCCAACTACTTGACGACCTCTGTTGAGATGAGGATATTTTGGCTTCTGTTATCAACAACAAACTGTAGTGGGGTCCCCTTCACCCACATCTGTGAATGAAAAAGGTGCTCCCCCTCTTTGGGATCTGCTGGTTCTTCTGGTTGAATTATTGCGGTCGCAAAATTAGCAGTTGGGTCTGCGTCAATGATCTATCTTCTTCCATTATTTTCTGAATCAGATCCTGAATCAGGGTTCGACTCCTTGTCTTTGATCTCATCCACCAATGATTGTTTTGAGTGACATTCATTAGTGTTGTGCCAGGGGATTTGTGGAAATCACATCACTTTCCAATGTCCTTCTTCATCTTTCTGTTACCATTCTTTTCTTATGGCTTGGACGGGTTTTCAAGAGGCTGTTTGTTAGGGACATCTTTATCATACTTTGGTTGTTGCGAATTTGCAGACCCAAACTCCTGTTTGTTTTGGTGCCTAAATTTCTACTTGCTTTTCACACCATATCGATAGGCAAATCCTAGTGATGATATGTTGATCCAGTTGGCTATTGGTGGCCACCCACCTATTCCAACTAGCTCCTCTTGTTCATTTTTAGTTCATCACGTTCTTCCATACTTCTTTGTAATTGTGGGTTCTACATTTCTGGGGCTGTTTCAAGCCCTACAAATATTCTAGGTGGATATTGATGGCCTCTCACCTAATCCAACTGGATTATTTTGTATGTTTTCATGTCAACACATCTTGATGTATTTCCAAAACTGTTTTGGAGGCCCAAACAATGTTTTTTGGCTCGCCACAATTAAACTGTAGATATAGTCATATTTTGATAGTGGAATGTGTATCTCTCTGAAAGACCTTTCCAATGGGCTATTGCATGCCTAAAACATAGGTCGTATGGAAAATTTATGACCCTGGGAAGTTGAGGTACTAACTTACCCATAAGGGCCCACATGACTTTTGACGTTTCACCTCATAGGTCTAGGTTTTTGGATGTCTAGGGTTTTGGAATTCATGAGTAATATCAAAAATACCTCTAGATCCTCATTGTAATTCATTCTTCTCAGACGGATGCACGTAACATCCACATCTCTTCTCAGAGATAGCTACCACCATTCGAGAAAGTGTTTCAGTTCTGTGGTTTTACAGTTTCAGCCTATTTCATTATTCAATAGAAGATATTGTTCACTGGATATCTGTGTTATTATTCATATCTTTGTGTTTATTGTATTCAGTCCATTAATCTGTTTGTTCTGCTCATAAATATGGATCACTGGTATCAGAACAATCTTCTCTTCATTTATTTTTCTTTGTACATGTCCCCGACAAGATCTAGGTACAAAAAGTTGGGACTCGAACCAATCAAGCCATTGCAAGATCGTCCGCACCGAGCCCAACAATAACCCATTGGGGAAGAAAATAAAGATGATGGAGCAAGAGATCCTATTAAAATGTTTCTCGAGTAAGCCCTCACATGACAAAGGAAAAAAATAATGGACAACTTTGCGCAGATCCTTCGATGCTTCCCACATGAGCAACATCTTCATCAAGTGACCATGCAACCCCCTTCAAGGTATAGGTAAATTTTGATATTCCATTATTTGAAGGAATGATAGATACGGATGCTGTAGATAAATGGTTGAATTTTCTCGAAGGGTATTTTTCGGTCCACAATTTTTCCGATAGGGAAAATATCACTTTTGCACTCCTCAAGGTCATTCCCCATGTTAAAGACTGGTGGGATACTTACTCTGAGAAAAGGGCCATAGAGGAAGATGAAATGTTTGTGGTGGCCCCTACATGGGATTCCTTCTGAGATGCCATTAAAGAGAAGTATTAACCTGTTGGAAGCTATGAGGACCAGTACACAAGATGGAGCACCCTACGTCAAGAAAGGGACTAGACAATACCAGATTTCACCAATATTTTCCATACCCTGCGCACCAAATTGGGTATCAAAGACTCTGAGCGTCATATGGTATTAAAATACCACAGCTTTTTTCATAGATATAATCAAACAGAAATGGAGTTTCTGGACATCGCCTCATTGGGCATGGCTTATAGTTACACGATCAATATCGAGCATAAATTTAAGCAGAAAATGTGAGAGTTTGGATCTGCAAACCCCTCACAGCCGAAGCAGGGAAAAGGCGGCCCAAACCCACACAACAAGGGACCAAGTCGATATGGCCACCCTCATAACAACCAGTCCAAGCCACAACACAATAAGGGAAATGAGAAGATGAAGAAGGACACAGTAAAATGGTGTGAGTACTATAAAAGCCCTTGGCACAACACCGAAGAATGTCGCTCCAAGCAGTCACTCATGGCTGAATTGAAGGCTTCCGATTCAGAGGCCAATTCTGATTCTGAATCAAATCCTGAAGGAGGGAAGAATATTATCAATGCTTAACCCAGTGCCACTATCGCTACCACCAAATTCTGGCCAAGTTAACCAGAATAACCATAAGAAAGATAACACCTCTTTCAGTCGCAGATGTGGGTAAAGGGTCTCTTCTTCATTTCATTTTCGATAGCGGGAGTCAGAAGAACCTGGTTTCAGTAGAGGTCATCAAGCAGCTAGACCTGCCAATGAAACCACACCCGCAACCCTACACCATCGGCTGGCTTCGCCAAGGAAGAAATCTCTATTTCATCCAACAGTGCAATCTTCCCTACGACATCAATCCTTTCAAAGATGAGGTACTGTGTGACATTGACCCCCTTGAATTTTGTGATGTTCTTTTAGGAAAACCATATTTTTGGAAGCGTCATGCTGTGCACGAGTCTAGAATCCATAGTGTTATTATTACTTTGGGTAGACAATTGTACAGGATACCAGAGGTAGCACCGCCTACTACTGTTTCTTTAATCTCTGCTAAGAAATGCAGTAAGGTCATCTCACAAATCGGGAAGTTTGTCTTCTTTTTGATCCGTGCTCATAGTAAATAGAAGGTATTTGCCACATACATGGCCTCTACAAAGATCCTCTCTTTGCAACAGAAGCAAGTGGACATGATCGTGGAATAATACAGAGGCATCTTCTCCTCACCTAAAGGGGTATCGACACACTTCCACGTCAAGCACCCAATTGATCTGATCCTTGATGCACCTCTACCTAATCGACCAGTCTATCATCGCTCGCTGATGGAAAATGACAAAATCAGGCGATAGATCCAAGAGCTGCTTCAAAAGGGGCACATCAGACCCAACTCATTCCCTTGTAGAAGCCCGATTGTACTGGTGAAGAAGAAGGATGGGACGTGGTGACTCTGCATTGATTAAAGAGCCTTAAACAAAATCACAGTCAGGAACCAGTACCCCATTCCCAAGATTGATGACCTTCTTGACCAAATCAAGGGGAAAAATTTCTTCAGTAATATTGACCTAAAGTCTGGTTACCACTAGGTTCCCATCGAACCAACTGATGTATGGAAGACAACCTTCAAATCTAAAGAAGGTCTCTTCGAATGGCTAGTCATGCCCTTTGGCTTAACAAATGAACCATCCACTTTCATGAGGTTGATGGATGATGTATTGAAACCCTTAACCAACTCTGTTGTGGAGGGATATTTGGATGGCATCCTCATCTTCAACAGAGCATGGGAGGAGCACATGCGGCATATTCAACAGTATTTGAGCACTCTGCGAACACACAAGCTATATGCCAACTTGGAAAAATGCTCTTTTGGCATGAATAGAGTCCAACACTTGGGCTACATTGTTGATGAGAATGGGGTACATGTTGATCCAACTAAGATCCAAGTCATCTGTGACTAGCCAAACCCGACCACACTGATCGAGTTTCAAAGCTTCTTGGGACTATCCAACTAGATCAGATGTCTAGGAAATCCATTTTGGTTTGGATGTACCTATTCCGAGCCCCACGATATTTCAGAACCAGATGTCGCTGATAGTATTTGATACCCATTTTGGTGCGCAAGGTATGGAAATTGTTTATGAAATCCGACACTGTTTGGCCCCTCTCATTCCGCAGTGTGGTCCATCTCATGTACTAGTCGTCATAGTTACCAACAAGGTAATATTGTTCCTTGATCGCATTCACAAAAAAAATCAAGTGGGATCGACCCCATATATTTTAGACTCCTCTGTGGAACTTTTCTCCTAGTAAACTTTTCCACCAATGTTTGACATGGGGGAGAGCCTTAAGGAGTATGAAGGTGATATTTTCCCTGTCGGAGAAATTGTGAATAGAGAAGTAACCTTCTAGCAGATTTAACCATTTTTCTAGGGCATCCACATCTATCTGTCCTTCAAATATGAGAATATCAAAATTAAATTGTACTTTGAAAGGCGAGGTTCCTCCAAAGTGTCCGCTTGATGAAGATGCGCCTATTGTTATCGACAGGGTTTGAAGGATGTGGGAATAATTCTACATCATTTCGTCCCTCTGTCACGTGAGAGCTTGCTCAAGCAACAAATTAATAGAATATTCTGCTCCGTCGTTTTTATTTTCTTACACCATGGAGGGTTTATTGGGCATGTGAGAGAAATTGTCCTGAAGAGAGACAAGCTCAAGACCCAACTTGCTATACCTAGACCTCGTCAGGGACATGCACTGAAAAACGACCAAGAGCAGCCTGCTCTGATACCATTGATCCAGATTATTTTTGGCATGAAATGAGAGAAGAGATATAATAAAAAAATGTACACAAAAATACTAGATATCCAATAATATAACAGAGATATATTAGAGATATAACCATAAACACAGAGATACAATAATACACAATTTTTACTAATGAGTGAAATGTACAGAACTGTAAAATTACAAAGTGAAAGACTCGCTAGAATGGTGACAAATTATCTATGAGAAGAGATGTGATGGATACGCTCATTTGCAAGAAGATGATTGTTAAAATGAGGCTCCAAAATTCTTTTCAACATAAAGAAAATCCAAAACCCTAACCCCGGAAGATGAAAAGCCAACAGTTTTGTGGACCCCGTTTTGGGTAGTTTGGTGTATCGACTTCCCGAGGGCATAAATTTGGCATTCGATATTTGTTTGGGGCGCACGATAGCTCGTTGGAAAAGTATCAATGAGGAGCTTCATTTTGGGGGCTCAATCAGAGCCTTTGGACACGATTGAGGTCTCCAATTGTGAAAATGCGTCATTTAGGCCCTAAAAAAGGCCCCAAAAGTTTAGGAACCGAAAAATTGCTAAAAATAGTAAATTGCCAACAAACTGTTTTGAGCCAGTTGGAATAGGTGGGTGGCCACCAATATCCACCTAGATCATATTCCTAAGGTTTTATGATGTATTATTGAGGTATTATTCCTTTGGTGGTGGTGTGCTCTAGGTTTAAGTCTAGGTAGAGCTTATATTTTGTTGCTATGTTGGTATCATGGTGGGGTTTTGCGAGGGAGAACAAATTGTTTACATGGTACAAAACTTTGATGGAGCACACTCCACATTGACACACATGTTCATGTTTATTTAATCATTGAGTGACTATTTGTAATTGGACTATGGTTATATTAGAGCATTAACCTTTGTGCACACATGTGGAGGTTGGTTTAACCATTTGATGATTCATTTAATCAATTTTATCTTGATGAAGGATAATTAATTGAGTTCCCTACCTCATTGTCTTGCTTTCACACGTGGATGAGGTTATTTGGAGGTGATTTAGGGGTTTTAATAGAGCACTTCCCTCTTTGGCACAAATTTCAAGGAATATGGAAGAATATTGTATTATTTATTGAAGAGGAGTGTAATTGTCTTTTCACACTTATCTAGGTTGTCTTCCTCTTGTGCACATGGTTTTGGGAAAATCGATTGATGAGTTTGGAAAACAACACATGGTTTTGGCACATGCATTGATGAGGTTCATGACCATTAACACATTCTCATAGGGTGCATCCCTTCAACGAGAATATTTTATATTATGGGTGATTTGAAGTGGTCCATTTCACATATTTATAGGGAAAACTCATGTGAATTTGGTTGAATATTAATTAACTTATTTTTGTTGACTCCTTTGCACAAGTATTGAGGAGTTGTAACTGTTGGATCATGTTGTCATTGATGCCAATGGTTTGATTATTTGGGAGATTGTTGGATCATATGTCATTGATGTAAATGGTTTGATTGATTGATGTCAAGTAATTGATTGATTGATGATTGTCCTTAATGAGAATGATAGATGTCAAAGTGGAAACCAATTGATAAATATGGATCATTGATATGATGCATATATGAAGATGGATCAATGAATTGTCATTGATACATGATGCATAGTTGATATATATGATGCAATGTTGAATTGATATTGTCTTATCA
>JASDQU010684580.1:6077-38633 GCA_032191745.1 Picea mariana
CATACAAGGAGTTCACGAAGAGACTGATGGACAGGTTTGACAGGAGGGATCCAAAGATCCACTTCAAGGACTTAGCCGAGTTGAGACAAACTGGTACACTTGATGCATTTATCATAGAGTTTCAGAGAATAGCCGTGACAATGAAAAACATTTCAGAGCCTAGACTGATCATGATTTTCACAGAGGGTCTCACTGAACCCTTGAGAGGATGGGTGAAGGCCTACAAACCTCACACACTACATGATGCCATCCTATGCACTAGAGATCTAGTAGACTCAGTGCTAAAAAACAAAACGTTTTCCAAACCCTTTGTGCCACAGAAGGACTAGGATTGGAAACCATTCCAGAGAGAGTGGAAGGGTAAGGAGAAGTTGGATGATGATACGAGGCGTGAGCTTATGAGGAAGAAGCTATGCTTCAATTGCAGAGATCCATGGGTCCCCGACCACAGGTGCATGGGAAAGGGACAAATCCACTACATTGAGGTTGCAACAAACAATGATGAGGAGGAACATGGCAATCAGACATAGGATAGTGAGTCGACTAGCTCAGAGGAGGAGCCATTGCATGAGGAGGAGTAGCCTCCAAGGAGACCATTGACACTGGTAGGGGCACAACCACCGGTAGAGCCACAACCTCACGAGAAGGCTAAGAGATAAGCACCAGTGAAGGGAGGAGTCATAACGACCCTTTCTAGAGTCCCTAGGTATGACACACTCAGGATCAGAGGGACTATTCAGGGACAGTGCGCCATTGCCTTGATAGATGGTGGGGAAACCCACAATTTCATTGACGTTGCACTGGTAGCTAGGAGAGCACTGCAAACCGAGGAGTTTGAGGGTTTTGATGTTGCAGTAGCTAATGATCACACGGTAGAGTGTTTGGATCGAGTTCCAGACTTAGAGGTACATCTGGGAAACTACACAGTGAAGGATACATTCTATGTGGTTGACCTTTCTGACACAGATGTGGTATTGGGAGTCCAATGGTTGATCACCATGGGAAAGATTTCTACCAATTACCAAACACTTGAGATGGGATTCAGAGACACTGAGGGGAAGAAGATTGTACTGAGGGGTATGTCGACAGGGGCACCCAGGACAATGTTAGCAAAGAGGATGGAGAGGATCTTTAGACATGGGGGAGTAGCATATGCATCAGAGTGTGTCATCACCACGTGGAGGGATTCACATAGTTGCCAACAGTATCAGGAAGAGATCAAGGCTTTGTTGAGTCAACATGAGCAAGTTTTTGGTTTGATGCTGCCAGGGAGACCCCCAGATAGAGGGTTTGAGCACACCATCGAGATGGAGATCTCAGCAGATTGGAAATCACATTTGTTAGTAGAGTATTCCAAGAATAAGTTCGCATATGAGTTATTGGACGGATAGGTACAAGAGGACAGGTACAAAGTCATAGATGAGGTCATCTTTTAGAAATACAGAGTCTACCTTGTGCCCGGATCTAGTCTAAAAAAGAAGATCTCGGCGGCAATACATGACTCACCTTTAGTAGGCCATCAGGGCTTCTTCAAGACATACGGGCAGGTCAGGGAGAGATTCTCTTGGAAGGGTCTCAAGAAGGATGTGATGAGACATATCATCGAGTGTGTGACTTGTCCACAAAACAAGTCGGAGCAGCACTCCCAGCAGGGTTGCTTCAGCCACTCCCTATTCTAGAGCAGAAATGGAAAAGTATATCCATGCACTTCATTACATGCCTACCTAAGGCTCAAGATAAGGATTGCATATTTGTAGTGGTTGACAGATTGACCAAATTTGCACACTTTTTCGCGATTCCTACATACTACAGTGCAATGTAGGTGGTAGAGTTGTTCTTCAGAGAGATCTTTAGACTTCATGGGTTGCCACAGAGTATAGTTAGTGACAGAGAGAGTCGGTTCATCCACACATTTTGGCAGGAGTTATTCAGAGTGGTTGGTACATAGTTGACATCCAGCACCAATTACCACCCCTAGACTGATGGGCAGACTAAGATAGTCAACAAATGGATAGAGGGCTACTTGAGGAACTATGTGAGCGGACAACAAAAACTGTGGGTAAGGTGGTTACATCTTGGAGAGCACTGTTACAACACTACCTTCCACATGTACATAGGTATGACCCCATTTAGAGCATTATATGGATATGATGCTCCCATTTTGATTGATTTGGTTTTTGAAGACAACAAGGCTCCCAAGGCCAAAGATTGGATAATAGAGAGTCAGAAGATTCTCAAAGTATTAAAGGAGAATCTACAGGTGGCGCAAAATAGGCAGAAGGTGAATGCAGAGAAACACAGGATATAACGTAGCTTTGAGGTTGGGGATCTACTATTCCTGAGGCTACAACCATACAGAAATACATCTTTGAAGAAGAGCGGGGTAGAGAAGCTTAAACCCATATTTTATGGACCATAGAGGGTCATACGTAGGGTAGGTGAAGTGGCCTACGAGTTAGAACTACTAGAGGGGAGCCAGATTCACAACGTGTTCCACGTTTCTTACCTCAAGAAAGTGGTGGGACAGTTCATTAGCACTTCTGAGGAGCTACCACCTTTGGATGAGAAGGGACAGTTAGAGTTGGTTCCAGAGGAGATATTGGAGTTAAAAGAGAGGAAATTGAGGAGCCAGGTCATCAAAGAGTGTTTGGTCAGATGGAGGGGACTTCCAGTAGAGGATGCTACTTGGGAGAGTGATCAGAGTTTTGCAACACCCTGGATTGATGTTGCTTGAGGACAAGCAATCTCGAGAAGGGAGGACTGTAATGTCCCTTTTCGAGTGAGGACTCTAGAGAGGAGAGCTTAGTAGTCTAAACATCCCCTTTAGACTATAGCCAAGAAGAAATAGGGGAAAATGTTCATTTGATGTCATTTCACTAGGGAAATGTTATAATTTGAAAGTGACATTAAGTGACTAAGTGGAAAAAGGTAATTAAGCGCTTAAGTGAATATTAAATCAGAAAACTTAGGAAAAACGCTTAATTGAAAAGTAAATGAAGAATTAGGGTTTCAGTGGGTATAAGGAGAGGAAAAACGACCTAATGGGTCATTATTGATGATTTGAGAATTGAAACCAGAGCTTTGAGGAGAAACCCAGATACATGCGAATTTGAGGATACTTGTGGGTTCCAGGAGGAAGACACCAAGGGATTGGATTCGGTGTTGAGAGACACACCCTAGACAGTCGGGGAGACCACACAGGTTTTCCATTGCTTTCATTACAGATCTACAGTCAGATTGAGCGTGGAGATCAGAGGTCCAACTCCAGCAGTCAGAGTCTAGTGTGAGTTCTAGAGGAGAAATCAGAGGTATAGTGGGTTGCTCTTCCTGAGGAGGCCTAGCGAACCTAAACCCTCAGAACCAGTTTGAGATCAGGGGAAGGCACTTCATTTGAGCCATCCAACACATTTTTCCGAGCCTTTTAGCCATCAGGGCGTCACATTCAGTCAGTGGAGTTGCAATGTGTTTGACAGACAGAGGAGAGATCACATATTCTCAGATCTACTCATCCAGAGGGCTAGCGAGCCGGATTTCTTTCGACCCATTGGAGAGGGAGGCATGGTGCTCCATTCGAGACAGGTTCCATCAGATTCTGATGGTGGAATCTACGTGTGCGACTCTTTCAGTGTTAGGTAGCGTGAGGGTATTCCCAACAGTTGGACAGATTACTTCCGACAGTGACAGAGAGATCCAAGAGCCTAGCAGCAACAGATCCATCCAGGGCGAGTCTTCTAGGGAAGAAGGTAACTTCATTGGGACAGATCTCATCAGATTCGGAGGATTCTTGTTCGTGCATGCATCAGATTCATCTTTCGACAACAGATCCAACGCTAAATGCAACAATAAACCCACGCATGTCACAGATCGGGCTTGCATGCCAATGATCTAGCGACGCATGTTAGTTCTAGGTATTGTTCCATGCTTTTACTAGTATTCCAGTATAGATCTAGTCATTTGATGGTCCAATTGAAGATTGGTTTGGTTATTTTTACATGCATGCAGTCTCTGTGTGAAGTTTTGTACATGCATGTCATTATTGTAATTGCTTGACTATTCAATATATCTTAAACAAGTTGTTCCACCTGAAACCACATGCAAAATCACCACGCATGTTAAATTCAAGTTATCAAACGCAGTCAGAAACCTAAATAACTCATTCAACCACCCAAAGAGTATCAGATCTCCGACAAACAGGCTCAATAGAGAGTTAATATCCAGATCTGCGGATTTGGGATATTACAGTTATGTTTTGGACACGCAGGAAAACAATATCATAGGAAAAATTCTGTCCCTATATAATATATCTGCAATCTTTTAAGTCCATCAGCTTCTATCAAAAGTAATTGTTTTAGTAAGGCTATTTATATATTGTATAGTATTAAGGAAAATTCTGTCCCTATATAATATATCTGCAATTTTTTAAGTCCTTCACCTTATATCAAAAGTGATTGATTTAAGTATTTATATATTGTATTGTGTTAATTATTTTAATAGAAAGTGGAAATATGATATCTTGAGAAGTTACATTTCCCGGTCCAATGATATGGATATATGCTTCTCAAATTTTTGTGAATTTCTTTAGTATCATTTATTTTAAATTCATTGAGAGGTCATTCGCTGATTCTTCAATATCTATGATGATGATATTCATGTCATGCTTAAAGTTTGCAGTCTTACACGTTCCTTGTACTTTTCCAAGTAAATCTCTTTGCAATGGAATGCCTATTGTATTAGCTTGTCCTTTGGAAAGTGAAAACAACCATAATGAAGGTGCTTATTGTGTGCTTAATATTCAATCCACTTCAATTGTAGTGTTTGAATGGACATTGATATTTCATCTAGAATCACACAAATTATTTGGTAAGATCGTAGAATCATTTTTTATCTTCAAAGTCATTGAATTTGTACACACGTCTCTATTATAGCGTTTGAATGGACATTGAGATTTCATCTAGAATCACACTCAAATTATTTGGTAAGATCGTAGAATAATTTTTTATCTTTAATGTCATTCAATTTGTACACATGCCTTCGTTATGCTACAAAGCGGTTATGCCACTTGTGTAAGTGATTAAGAATATTGTATCTCATTCAATTTGTACACACGCCTTCATTATGCTACAAAGCTGTTATGCCACTTGTGTAAGTGATTAAGAATGTTGTATCTCTGCCGGCTCTAAGGTCATTTAATTTCTGCTTGGTCGATGACCATTCCATTAACATGCAAATAACATTGTTAACATTGTGTTGCAGTCTAAGTATCCAATGGTGTACTTCTCTTCATGCCTTTGAATCCAGAAGCTCTGGTAAAAGACAAAGAAACCACTTGTCCCTTAACGATTGTAATAGCATGCCTTTGAATCTCCACACGTGTTGGTAAAAAGACAAAGAAACCACTTGTGCCTTAATGATTGTAACAGGAGCAAGTAATTTTGAAAACTACGTGAATGTGAATAACTCCTTTGAATAATGTATATTCATTTTTGTGTGTAGTTTTTAACATGTTCATCATTTCATATCTATGAGTTAAAATAATATATTCTTATGCTGGAGTAACTTATATTTATGATCCTTTAGTAATTAGAAGAGAACCCAGTAGAGGAGGTAGTAAGATGCTTAGTAGTAAGTATAAAACTAGTAGTAAGTATAACTGTTTATATAGAAGTCCTCTATTGATTTGATATCAAAATCAATTTTTTTCATGGTTAGATTTGATTATATTTCAACTAGAACAAATTACCATAGCTCATCTCCATCTTGGTTAACACCTTTTAAAAGTTTTATGATTAGAAGGATAGGGCATTCTATGTTTGTGGTCCTTTAATTTAGAATTGATATGATGTATCATATTATATTTGTTTTCTTCTCGAAAGAGATATGTTGATTTTATGAGTTTTGTATTGATCCTTATAAGATATTTGAAAGGTGAATTGTAACTCGTCTACTTATCTTTAGGAGTGTTGAAATTAAGGGTGTAATTTTCACAAATCTTCACTTTCAGTTATCGCTGACCTTATATTATAACATTAATAATATTTTTAAATTTGGCTAAGTCTAACTTAGTCAATGTGGGTTCATAACCCCTTTTGGGGAAAACACCATGCCCCTTGAGTTGTATATATATACTCCAACTCTCATTTGTATTATTCCCTCAAGTCAATCATTCATTATTTTTTAAAAGTGATTTCTCTAAGGGCACCATAAGAGTTGTGCTCTGTTGTGCTTGGTTATGTTTATCTCTTGAACACTTTTGTACTTTGACTATTTTCTCTCTTCTAGCTCTCCATTGTTCTTGCCCGATCTATCACTACCCTAGTGCTGTTACATCTTTTCTTGTATTGGATAATTAAGGTTTTGTGGCGATTCCATTTGATTTTGGCTATCTCTTGTGAATCTCAAGTTTCAACATGGTCTAAAAGTTGGTGTGAATCTCCCTTAATTTAGTGAGCTAATCCAAAGATATTTTGGCTAGTGTCATTGCTCAAGTGTTGCCAAATAAGGGTTTTGGATAATCTAGGGTTTAAATCCCTCCTCAAAGACAACACATATCTTCATTATGTGACAAATAACATATTATAGATATATTTTAAGGCGTTGGTATCTCTTGGGCCTATCAAGGCAAATTTTAGAAGACGTCATTTCATATGAAGGCTTCTTATTTGTGCCGTTGTTAAGCCTAATGCGCTCAAAATGACTCTTTCCTCGATTGAATGGGGTGAAATATCATATTTGGGCAGATCAAATGACTACTCTTTTTTATAGCAAGGGTTTATAGAGGTTCTTGGCAAGACCCCTTCTACAAATGATGACAATTATTTCTTCATATGTTTGAAGAAAGAAGAAGCTATCGAGCTAATCACCCTATATGTCTACCCAAATCTGATTCATCATACCAAGGATGCTAAATGTGTGTAGGAAATCTAAGATACCTTCAAGTCACCCTTTGAACAATTAATACCACTCAAGTCATTTGACTTGAAAGCAAGCTTTCCAATTTCAAGATGGGTGTCTTTGATAGCATTGAAGAGTATATTATAAGGTTTAAAATCTAAAAGATGACATCGCTACATTAGGGGGAATGGCATAAATAGATCCATAATATGCGAGTATTGTTATGACTAATCTTTCTCCTAACATTCAAATCCCTTTCTACAATATTTTATAGTATCCTTATGCTTGTAAAGGGTTACACAACTCCACTTGAGGAGGTTTTCGCTAATCATATCCAACATCAAGTCACATTGAGGAATATGGGAGAATTAGACCCCCTCAAGATCTACGCCATCTAAAGGCTACCTTGACTCCTCATCATGAGCTCAAGTAGGTTAAGGGGGAAATCTCAAAATTTTCTAAGAAGAAACTCATATTCAACTACTGTCATAAGGAGGTCCATACCTTCAAACATTGCATTTTTTGTCTTCAAAAAATTGAAGAAATTGCGATATAAACAATGGGAAATGAGGATTTTTTTTTACTATACTACTAGATCTTCTCATAGTGCACATTTTACTATGCACTTGACATATTGCTACTCCTCTTCTTTAGCAGAATGGATTGTTGATCTTGGAGCTACTAGGGATATGACCAAATATGACCACCTTTTTTTATTATCGACAACCTCACAATGGAAAGAATGTGGTTATTGGTGATAACTCAACCTTACTAGTTTTTTGGTTGTAGAAATGTCCTCCATGTTCTAGGAGTTGGACCACATATTTTTTCTATTTCTTTTCCAACGAAAATCTCACGGGGAAATCCTTAGGCACTTCCTTGCATTTCACAGGCGGTACCCAATGTAAACCTATTGGTGCTTATTACATTGTTTGAGCCAACAAGGAAATTGAGTGAGGTGCATAACAAAGGAAACCAACATAGAGGATTGACCTTGAGACCTCTTGCATGAAGCTCAAGGTACTCAAGCAATCATGCTAACCCACAAGGCTAATCTTTTTTCTATTTATCGAATTATGAAGACCAATAAATGCGAGGAATTTTGGCCAAGTCAATGGTTGTAAAGGATGAGTGATGGTTTTAAAGTGATTGCCTTAATGTTGAATTTGATCATATGTACAAGCTCTAGAAGGCTCCTTCCTTAGAGCGAAAAGGGTTTGTTGCTATGGTAGTTGTTATCGTACAATTTGTACTTGCCCAAAGCCTAAAGGCAAGTAGGCCGAGATTGGCGTAACATAGAGGTAAATCCTGTCACTGTCACCTCAATAGGGTACCTCTTTCTATTTAGGAGGTAGATGACTCTACTCCAAGAGAGACGCCCCTAGACCTAGTGGGTTGATGAAGGGAGAGAAATAACAAGTAAACCTCCCCTCTCTCTAGGTCACTCAAATTAGATTTATGTCTTGAAAGGTGAAGCAAGGGATTTGCTATCCCTGTTTTGTGTATAACTAAGGAGATTATGTCTCGATACCCTCAGGTTGCAGATATGGAGTGCCAAGAGACTACATGACCATCAATACCCTTTTCACAGATGGAAAACCCACTCACCACCACAAATGGCATCCACCACACTAGTTGGCTTCTGGAAGGCAGTGGGCCTTGCTCCATGAGGTACAAGTCAATATTATGGTGAGCATCATTTCAATATTTAAGCCATTTGATTATGTTGTATCTTAGATTACTCTAGATTTCATGATATTTGCTTGGACATTATGCCTTTTTCCCTGCTTCACCTTAGTGGTTGACATTGTTCCCTAGTAAGTGGTCTTCCTTGGGGATGGGTTTGCTACTGAGAATTCCCTTAATGAGCCATCGTACCGTTCCTGACCATACTTACCACTTTCCATCATCGTTCCCCTCCATTTCCTTATCTCTTGGGATTTTAGGGTGTATTGACCCAAGCAGGGGTTGTCCCTCATTCTATGGGAAGAAGGGGTTGAAGGCCCAGAGGGGTTGATGTTGGGTAAAAGATAAAAGCCTTTTATAAACCTTTCAGATGCTTCGCCCAAGGATCACCCAAGAAAGCAATGAAACGTTTATCTTTGAGTAAAGGGGACCCATAATATAATAAATAATGCTTAAAATGTTAGCTGAAGGATAGGAGGTCTCATCACGCGCTGACCTCTCACGTCCATTAATATCTAGTGGTATGACATTGTCATCATCTGGTCACCAAACCAGGGCAATGACTCTCAGTTGCATGGCTAAGAGAAAGGGGGTCTCATCACGAGCCAACCTTCTCATTTCCACTAGGTGTTTGTGGGTGACATTGCCATCATCTGGTCACCACACCAGGGTAGTGACCTTCAATCTCTCCTTATGCTATATTGAAAGAAAATACAAAGAAAAAAAGATAAAGGCAATTGATGGGCTTGGACAAAGTGCATTGCGGACGAAGGTACCACACACCTCTACAGAGGCACCCATGAATGAGACACTACAACCCCTTGTATGCCATGAGCCCTATGCCCATTGAGTCTTGACCCCGACGACTTCATCCACTTTACATGGCTTAGAGAGGGATCTCTTGGAAACTCTCCTTGACCTAGGGCAAGATCTACCCCATAGGACACCTCGTCAACCCTCCCATATTCAAGCTTGACAAATCACATAGTGTCTTTGAGCAATTAATTGTTCAATATAGTGATCTTTGATGCTCATGCTTATATGACTTATTTATTGATTGGATTCAGTTATCATGATGTTATGGCTTGAGATCCTTGGAGGGCATGCTCATTTG
Source organism: Picea mariana (assembly GCA_032191745.1). Classification (NCBI taxonomy): domain Eukaryota; kingdom Viridiplantae; phylum Streptophyta; class Pinopsida; order Pinales; family Pinaceae; genus Picea; species Picea mariana. The sequence goes on from JASDQU010684580.1 coordinate 15,769, forward strand.
CCTTTGCAGGACCTAGTTGGTGGACAGTTTTGGGAGAACAAGCCTAGCTTGGGCTTCCATGGGGCTACAAGCCCATAGGTTGGATGCCAAGGGCCCACATGTCAGATGAGAAAGATCGGACTTGGAAGGTCGTGATGATGACTTGGATGACATACCCTAGCTATCACTTGCCAAACGATTTGCCTAGGAGGGTTAAAACGTCATATTTTTTAGCTTGACGTCATGCTTGGGGAGCTAAAGCATGGTGGTGAGGTGCCACTCATTTGACACATGGACGTTTTGAGGAGAAGGGGTCTTCACCATGATGAGAGTGTTTAGATGCTTGACATGTGGCCTTTGGAGGCCTACCCATGCTTCTCCAACACCGACGACTTCTTCAAAGTGGCAAAATGTCCCCTAAAAGGGAGACGTCCTTCTAAAATTAGGGGTTTCTTATGTGCAAAAGTGAATTTTAAATGAATTACTTTGTAAAGGAGGAAAGATTAGCGTTGTTGACCCCTAATCTTGAGTTTTACCCCTTAATTTGTTGACAAGTCACATTGGTGATGTTAAATTTAGAGCTGCTAATAAGTTATTTTCATTTTACTGGACAATAATAGCATAAGCAAGATCACTGAAAGATACACAATCACAAGGTACACAACATTTATCCCAGGAAACCCTAATGGGGGAGAAAACCCAGCAAAAACTTCCTTAATATAGATTGCCAATACAATGCCAAGATAATAAACCAAAAACTAGAGAATATCCAACACTGAGCAATGCGCCTCTCTCTTCCTTCTTCTGGCAACTAGGAACTGCAACGCCCTTCAAACTTGCGCACTAGATGAGTGACTTTAGTGAGTGAGCTAATGAGGTGCCTTCCACTCTTATTTATACTAGCTAGCAGACGGTAGGGTGGTGTCACTTCATCAAGCAGGGCCGACTTCTTTAGTGGCTAAAACGACTTTAATTAGGCATGGGGGCCAACTTCTTAATTAACAGCATATAATTACGGTTTGACCTATCCACAAACAGGGATTTGGTCTTATACAAAGCCCGGCATGATTAATCCACAAAAAGGGATTAATCTATGAGATAATAGCTCAATAATAAGTAGAATACTTTTTGCAGCTACAATATTTCAACACTCCCCCTTAACAAGAAGGTTATTCTACAACATCATCAAGAGAGAGAGAGAGGGAAACAACATCAACAACATCTGGAACATTGACTGGCATATCTATAAATCATCGAAAGTTTTTCTCATCATCAATCATATCATCATTCACAGTATGGAGTTGAAATGACATCATCATCATCGTTCACAGCATGAAGTTGGAACTTGAAACGTCAACATTAGTTAGCATAAAAGAAATAACAACAACATCAACATCCTCATCATCAACAAGACGAGGTTGGAGCAACATCATCATAGCACGAGGCTAGAGCAATAACATAATCACAACACGAGGCTGGAGAAACATCATCATCATCATCATGGGGCAACAAAATGAGGCAGGTTTACCAATAAAATTTTGTGGTACTCTAACAGTCCCTAGGGATCTGCCCAGGAATCATAAGATTCCCTAGGATATAAAATCCTAACGGAGCTACCACATGGTACTCTGACAGACCGTCCTTACCAGACCTTCGAGATCTGCCTAGGAATCATAAGATTCCATAGGATTATAAAAATCCTAACAGAACTACCACTACTGACCACAACTAGCATATACATGCAAAGGTACTCTGACAGACTGTCCTTACTGGACCTTCTAGATCTGTCCAGGGATGATCAATGCCCTAGGATATAAAATCCTAACTGAGCTACCTGTTGTTGGTCAAGATACCATAGTATCATCATCATCACTCCCCCTTTCGAGGGAGGTCCTTTCAGACTATACTAAGATTGTCTCGAAAGTGCTCAAACTTTACATGAGACAGAGGCTTGGTCAACACATCTGCAACCTGCACATCTGTGCCAACAATTGGATATTTATGGCTCCCCTCTGCACCATATCACGAATGTAGTGATACCGTATTTCTATGTGCTTTGACTTGTCATGGAACACGTGGTTCTCTGTCATCTTTATGCAACTCTAGTTATCACATAGAATCACGGTTGCTTCCATCTCCAGATTAAATAGACACGTTAACAACTTCCGAAGCCATACGGCTTCACAACTGGTGGAACATGCAACTATGTATTTCACTTCTGTTGTGCTGAGAACAATACTAGATTGCTTCCTACTCTACCATGAAGTCATCGCTGACCCCATACTGAAACAACATCCTGAAGTGCTCTTTCTGTCAGAAACACTTCTAGCCCAATCTGAATCAGTATAACCAATCAATCTGAAGTCATGATCTCCATTATAACAGAGACCAAAGTCCAACGTACCCTTAAGATGTCTCATCACATGTTTTGTAGCAACAAGGTGAACACGTATGGGCTCTACCAGATACTAACTCAAGTTGTTCACAACAAAACATATATCTGGCCTGGTATTCGTCAGATACATCAACGATCCAATGATCTGTCTGTACAATGTAGCATCAACCAATTCTGACGAAGTATCAACTATGAGGTTCAACTTTGTTTCCATGGGTGTGTTCATGGATTTACACTCCAACATATCAAATCTCTTCAATATTTCAACTGCATACTTCCCTTGGTTAAAGAAGATCTTCTCTGGGCTCTGACAAACCTCAAGACTTAAGAAATAGTGCATAAGGCCTAGGTCTTTCATCTCAAAATCTACAACGAGCTTTTTCTTGCAATCAATGATGAGTTTTTCTTCTCCAGTTAAGAATAAGTCATCCACGTACAACAACAATATAAATGGCTCATCATTCATAACCTTGAAGTAAAGGTTAGAATCAACTTTACTCTTGGTAAAACTCAAGCTCGTCAGGAAACTGTCAATTCTTCCATACCAAACTCTAAGAGCTTTCTTCAATCCGTACAGAGCCTTCTTCAACTTGCATACATGAGTCTTTTTGTCTTCAATTTCAAACCCTTGAGGTTGTTCTATATACACTTCTTCAATGACACTATTTAAGAAGGTTGTTTTCACATCCATTTGGTGTAACATCCATTTCATCTTAGATGCAATGGCTATGGTGGTTCTGATAGAAGTGTATCTGGCTATAGGAGCAAACGTCTCTTCATAGTCTATGCCTACAAACCACGAGAAAAGCCACGAGCTACAAACCTTGCTTTATATTTCTCAATACTTCCATCAACATCATGTTTTATCTTGTATAACCATTTGGAAAATACCACATCTTTACTCTTTGGTTTGAGAACTATTTCCCATACTTCATTCTTTATAATGGATTGGTATTCTTCTGTCATGGCATCTGCCCATTCTTTCTTCCGAATGGCTTCTTCAAAACAAGTAGGCTCATTTTCTATGAGATCACATATCAAAGCCATATAACTGGAGAATGGGTTAGGTTTCTTGACTTGTCTCATGGTTCTTTTTGGGGCACCATACTTCTCTCAATCTTGAATAAGTTCCCTTGCCCAAGCTGGCTTTCTCTTGTGAGAGATCGTCATCTGGGGAGGTTCTTGAGACTCTATGATATCATGATCTTCTTGAATCTCATCATCAGGGGAAACTGTGACTTTCCTCACTGGTTTTGCAACTCTGGGAGCTACAGGCTCTTCTTCATATACTTCTTCAAGCTGGCATCTCCTTGATTTCTTGAGTGCTACATCTTCATCAAAGGTTACATCTCTGCTGATCTCAATGTGATGGTAACCTGGTATGTAAATTCTAAAGGCCTTTGAGAACCCACAATATCCAAATATTCCCTTCTTTTCTGAAGGGTCCAGCTTGGTTCTCTTCTCTTTCGGAATGTGTACAAACACTGGACAACCAAATATCTTGAGATGACTTACTTCTGGCTTCTTTCCGAAGAACATTTATTCAGGGGTTTTGAACCCAAGTGCACTATGAGATAATCTGTTTTGTACATACACTGTTGTTCTTGCTGCTTCTTCCCATAAGTGAATTGGAAGATCTTGATCATGGATCATAGTCTTCACTACTTCCATTATAGTTTTGTTCTTTCTTTCTGCTACACCATTTTGTTGAGGATTCTAGGGAGTGGTGAGCTCCCTCTTAATCCCGACATCTATACAAAAGTTTAAAACTCTTTTGAGGTGTATTCTCCTCCATTCTCTGACCTGAGGATCTTGATTTTTCTTTCAGATAGATTCTCTATCAAGGCTTTGAATTCCTTGAATTTCCCAAACACTTCATCTTTTGATTTCAAAAAGTAAATCCAAGTCTTGTGAGAATAGTCATCAATAAATGACATAGTATACATACCCACTAAGAGAGGTTGATGGCATTGAGCCACATACATCTGAGTGGATGAGCTCCAAGACTCCTGCGTTACTGTCGCTCTTCGGGAAATGATTCTTTATGTTCTTTCCTTGTGCACAACCCTTGCACACACCTTCATGATCAACCTTCAAATCTAGCAGACCTACCACTGCCTTGCTCACATATGGTAGGGCCTTGTAGTTGGTGTGAACTAGTCTTCTATGCCAAAGTTCACATGGACCCTTAGTGGAGTGAGTCAAGGCTGCATCTAAGTGACCTTTTAATTTATACATGCCACCTTCTTTTATTCCAATAACAATTGCATCTTCTATGGTTTTTCCTTTAGGCCACATAAGGACTTCACCATCTATGAATGCAACCCTGAAACCTTTCTTATCTAAAGTTGAGATAGAAAACAAATTCTTCGTCAAACCTGGTACATATAGTACATCTTTCATCTTCATTGGGGTCCCTGAATCAAGTTTGTAGGTGGACGACTCCACTTCTTTGATAGGGTACTGGTAATCATCTCCAAGTGTAACTTTCTGGGGAATGTTCTTTTCTGTGAGGCTAGAGAGAATGTCTCTCTGACCTGTCATGTTCTTAGAAGCACCACTATCTATGAGCCAAGTGTCCTCTCCAGGTGACACTAATCCTGAAGAGGAAGAGAATAAGACATAGTCTTCAATCTTTTCTTTAATCATCTTTGTGGGTGGCTCATCATCTTCAACTGCATGGGCATGGTTTATTTTGTTATTTCTCTTCTTGTATTATTCTCTTCTAGTTGGACAATTCTTAGCAATATGTCCCATCTTGTTACAATGGTAACATTGATAGGAGGAGAAATCATTTTCTTTTCTTTGACCTTTTTGAAACTTCTGGAATCTCCTTGGAGGGTGAGATTCTTTATGTGGGTGGGTCTCCTACTTGAAGTGAGACCTTCTCTTTCCTCAAGTATGAGCAGCTAGGGCTTGATCTTCATCCCTTAAAAAAATTGCTTCTCGGTTAGCTACTCTTGCTTCTTCTTGAACACATTCTTCCCAAAGACTGTCAAATTGTAGTTTCTCCTTTCTGGCACAAATAGTTTGGATGAATGCATCCCAAGGTCTTGTGAGACCATTAAGAGTTGTCATTATGAGTTCATCTTCATCTAGGTAGTCTCCAATTGATTCTAGCTGTTCCTTGAATTGAGAAACCCTAGAGAAATAATCATGAACAATTTCTCCTTTCTGCATCTTTGTATTCTTGAGTTGGGTTCTCAAGTTCATCTTTCGGTTAATGTTCCTTCCTTCATACATTCTGGTTAGGGCATCAAAAATTTCTTTTGGAGTATTCTTAGAGGACACTTGAGGGATCAAGTGGTCTTTAATCGAGTCTGCAATGATTCTTTTGACCCTAACCATATCCTTCTGGTACTTTGCTTTCGCTGTAGCATCTGCGGGTTCTCGTACATTTTCCTTGATGAAGCTTGCAAGGTCATTCGCTTCAAGAATGAGTGAAATCCTATACTTCCAGGCACAAAAGTTATACACACCTTCTAACTTGTCAAGAAGCTTAGTGATTGTAGACATCTTGACTTGGAGCTGGGAAAATGACCAAAAAATAAAAGTGCTCAGAAATTAAATCTAAACTTACCAAGAGGTGCATTTGGCTGAGGCGAGTAGCATTGTGCAGTCTGTTTTCTGAAACTCCAAATTTTGCCCCTTGAAAATGGGCCTGCGCAAATTTGGACTGGTACTTCTGGTACTGGTTTAGGTTTCTTGGTTTTCTGGTACCAGTGAAAACTAGGGTTTCACTTTCTGGAGGCTCTAGTCACTGAAAAGGTGCGCTCAAGTTGCCAATGAGTTCGCTAGGATAGGGCACACTTCCCTAGATAGTTTTTAGGCTGAAATTCTCTTCCAACAAAAGCCTTAATTTTCTTGTACGACAACAATGGTGTTTTTGATAACCCAATGAAAGGTGCTCTATTCAATCAAGCTCTGATACCATGTTAAATTTAGAGCTGCTATTAAGTTGTTTTCAATTTACTAGACAATAATAGCATAAGAAGGATCACTAAAAGATACACAATCACAAGGTACACAACATTTATCTTGGGAAACCCTCATGGGCGAGAAAACCCAACAAAAACTTCCTTAATATAGATTGCCAATACAATGCCAAGATAATAAACCAAACACTAGAGAATATCCAACACTGAGCAATGCACCTCTCTCTTCCTTCTTCTGGCAACTGGCAACTGCAACTTCCTTCAAACTTGCGCACTAGATGAGTGACTTTATTGAGTGAGCTAATAAGGCACCTTTCAGTCTTATTTATCCTAGGTGGCATGCTCTAGGGTGGTGTCTCTTCATCAAGCAGGGTCGACTTCTTCTTTAGTGGCCAAAACCACTTTAATTAGGCCTAGGGGCCAACTTTTTAATTAGCAACATATAATTAGGGTTTGACCAATCCACAAAAGGGGATTTGGTGTTATACAAAGCCTGATGTGATTAATCCACAAAAGGGGATTGATCTATGAGATAATAACTCAATAATAAGTAGAATATTCTTTGCAGTTACAATATTTCAACATGTGACATTTCTATAAATAAGAGATCATAAGATGTCATTTTAACATAACTCTCCCTCATTGTGAGAAATATTGGTTTGGAATTTTCGCTATCTTTGGCAAGATTGTCTCTTTTAGCTCCTTTTTATGGCTATTGATTGACGAATGGTTGGTGGAAGTCTAGCGCTAGCCTTAGAAGGCTTGTCTTGTGCTCTTATGGTGGATTGTCTTAGTATCTCTCTTGATCTTGGTATGGTCTTTTATTATTATGCTATCATTTTTTTCAAGTCAAGAATTGTTGTGCTAGGAGCTAGGTGGGAAGTATAAGGGCATATACACCTCCATCATAGTTTTCATCATTTTATTGCTTCATGATATTGATTAAACAAGGGTTTGCTAAGAGAAGTATAAGGGCATACACCCTCTTATTGCAAACCCTAGCTAGAGAAACTTTCCTTGGGAAGTAAAAGAGATTACACCCCCAATGAGGTAGCTTCTCTAGCTCTTACTTCATTTGACTCCATTAACCCAATAGTAAAGTTACTAGTCATATATGTTTGCATTGGAGAAATAAAATCATTGCCTTGGGAAACACAAATTTTGATCTTTTGAAAGGTTTCTTGCTTGAAGTTGGTTTGCCTAATTGAAAGAAGTATTTCCCTATTAGCGTGTCCCCTCTCTCCCACTACTTCTTGCTGCTGTTATAGAATTACATCTTCAGCCTTTAGGGTTGCAAAAACCCTAACTCATTTGCTTGAATAACTCTCTTATCAACCATTGGATTTTTCTTAAAGTTTGCACATTTATTCTCCTTGGTCCAATGGACTTTTTGGCAAAGTTTGAGGGGATTTCGGTGACTGATTTTCTCGTTGTAATAGATTGAATGTTACAGCCATAAGGCCGATATAATTTGTTGCAAACAAGTTTTTTACAACAACCTTATCTTTTATGTTAGAATATTGGTTTTTCATCTTGAGTTTAGCTAGTCATTTACCAGTCTTTCTCTTGCATTTTCTACTTGATCTCTCGCATTTATTGAACAACTTATAGTACCATATTATTGCTGATATATACTATTATATATTGCCGCAAATTAAGGACATCAATCTTAACTTGTTGATCCAACTAACATACATCATTGCAAAGTGTTTTTTCTTGTGTCTCAGGCAGATATTTCACCATTTGCAGGTTACTCAACATACTTGACAACCGTTGGACCTTCTCAAGACTTCATTCCACACATTTCACTCCACTTAGATTTGACCTCTAGGGGTTTCACTTCCATTTCCCTCTATCTCCATCTCAATCCCCCTAGGGTCATCGAGATCGCCTCCCTAGAGTGACCTAGTCACCCTTGAAGTGCAAGACCTACATCGAGGTAACATTGGGTGTAGGAATCCCAAGTTGTAGCACTTGCTTTGTGGTTGGGTCGGGTTTTGTCCAACCTACAACTTGTGTTATAACATGATTAAAAGAATGCACCTACCCTTTACCAAGACAACAACAAACATTATGGCAGTTGACAAGCAATAAGTGATATTAATTCTTTAGCAAGAAAATGAACTTATAAGAAATGGTGCTAGCCAAATAAATATGTGAAGCATTTAAGACATGTACAACAACATGGGATAAATAATGACATTTGCAATACTTTCTTCAGAAAATGCTTTGAATGACAATGTAATGAAATACTTGAACACCTAGATGATAATGCTATGTCATATGCAGACTCTGAATTTGTTAGGATTGTAGATAAACTGAGAATAAGCTGCTACAGGTTGGCTGTAACAACAACAAAAGGAAATGTGACAGCTGTAATAACATCCATAAAATGCAATTGAATAGACAATATAACAAGATACTTAAGGTCTCAAATGCTAACACTTTGTCTCATGCAAGATCTAGATATGTATCGATCAACCAATAACTTTTAAACGATGTCTAAGAACACTGTATCGATCAATCACTAATTTTCAAATTATGGAAAATTGAGGATGAATTAACTAGTGGCTAGCATTGTAACTTATGTAGCCCTCTGCATTGCAAACATACCCATAAAATTTCATCTAATGTTGAGTTAATATGGTCATGTTATGTCCAAAATAATATTTTGGCTCTAATACTTATTTTTAACATAGGCCATCATTTGTTGATGTGGAACCTTTCTTAATACCTGTTGATGTGGCACCTTGAGTCCACCTAGAATCCAAAGGTGATGCCATGTCACCCCTCTTGGTTGTCTCAGCCCTGCTTCAACATCCCTATGGGCCCTTTCCTTCTTCCTTTCACTTTTCCTTTCTTTATTATTATTATTATTATTATTATTATTTTAAATATTTGTGGGCCTCACCCATACTTGACAATCCACCTGACACCTTGTCATTGGCCCGTGTCTTCTTTAGGTCCCCATCCCACAATTTTTCCTTCCAACGTGCATCTCCCACCTGCACATAGGCATTATTTTCTTTTGGAATGACCAGTAGATACCTATATCCAATTAGCAATGGCTCTCTACCTCCAACATTTCATTCCCATTATAAAAAAGAGCAAGAATGAATGAGAATGGATGAGGATGATTGAGGAACCCCCCAACAACAAAAATTGTGGTTTATATATTTTGATGCAATAATGCACCACGTGGATTCTCCAAGAATCTCACATAAAAAAATTCTTAACTAATTCCAAGATGGATTTAATAAAATCAATAGATGAAGATGATCTTTTGAGGTCACCAATAGTGTGTCGGTGAAGAAATAAATTTTGGATCCATCGATAAAGAAGTGTTTCGGAAAGGAAATAATGTCTTTCGCCAATATGTCGGTAAAGGAATATTATCCCAAGTCAATGGAACATTAATGAGAAAAGTAAATCTTTCGACGATAAAATGTCTTCCCAAGTCTTAACTCGTGAAGAAAGAAGATCTCTTTCCAATACATCAACAAAGGAAGATCTTTCCAAGTTACCAATATGTTGGCAAAGAAAAGAGATTCATATGCTGATACATCGACATAGAATGTTCTTTTGGTGTTGAAACATTGGCGAATGGAAAAGATAAGATATCGTTGATAAAGGAGAAAATGACCAATTTTACAAAAATTTCTAGAGCGAAAATCTTTTTTTGGCCATAACAGGAGCATAGTGAAAATCTTGTTTTGGCCATAACAGGAGCATTTAAGCTCAATTTTAGATGAAAATTAAGGGGTGTGTCTGCAACAACGAGGAATACAAGAGTGTCAGTGAGGTCCACTAGCTAATTCTTCCTTAATTTTTGAAAAGTGTGAAATAATGAATTTTGAAGGTTCAATATGTGCTCCATAATTGAGACCCATATTAGGTTGAAAATTTGATATACATCTCAAAAACTCGGCATGAAGATACCCATTTGTGATTTTAGCAAAATTCAACAAGATTTGGTGTGGAGATGCTCGAACAGGGCAAAATCCACTATTTTCAGGTTCATTAAGGGGATTTCTGAAATCTTTTGAGGAAAAGTGACCCCATATCACCTATCCATAAAAATTTATTTAGTCAACATTTCATCTACTCATCAATCCATACAACTTTGTCTTGAGGGGATTTTTGCTAGTTTTTCTTTATTTGGGAGATAATGATTTTTGACTAAAAATTCTAAGTCTGGAGGAAATTCAAAAGAGACAAATTGCCAAATCTAGATTGATGGAGAAGTTGGATAGAGTATCAGATACTAAATAGAATAATTTATATTTAATTAGAATCCATAATACTATCATCGCTCGATATAAAAGTTTTCTTATTCCCCGCCATATTTTCTTCTATAAAAGGAAAAAGTTAGCCCTTGATATTTTGGTAATAGTGAAACAAGTGCAAAAGGGGTAAAAATGTTGATTTCATACAACTATAACTTTCATATCAAAAATTAGATTGAGGCATAAGTATAACCATTATAAATATAATTCAAAAGAAAATATATTTGAAAGCTCATAATTTTGATTAGTTTGTCAATGTTCTTCAAAAAATTGACGAAAAGGGGGCCTATAGCTTAAATTAATTGTAACACCCCGCTCTATTGAGCACACTTTTATTGACTTATTCTTTGAGGACACTTTCATTCAAGTGATCCGGTTATGGTACATTGTGATTTCGTTTCGATTATGGATTATACATAATGATGATGTTGTGTTGTGACTTATTTTTATTTAATGTGTATGTATTGGAAGATGTTATTGGCGAGTTTTCTTGAGTGTGCAGGACACATGACAGGTTATGGATTCCGATGGCATCAATGGACTTCCTTGGACTCCAGATTGAGTCAGGGAGTGAATTGTATTTTGATTGAGTATTTCATTTTATGCACTTGTGACATATGATTGATTACAATATGATTTATGTATATGGATTATTGACATGGTTTTTATTAGTGGATGTAGACTTGATGATGCTTGCTAATCCAACTCACATAAGGAGTATAAGGTCCATGCACAAAAACCATAAATTTGAGGGAGAGGTGTGGCACCATCCCTGTCACAACCTACAAGAACTCTCGTTGTGACCTAAACTTTAGGTTAACGGTTACCTAGTTAGAGAGGTACATGATGCCGTGAGGACAGAATGAGAGAGTCATTCACGAGGAAACCTAAGGAGCATGCAATAAGGATAAATCCTTATTCCATAGAAGCCCTTAGTCTCTCACAAGGTTGATCGAGTGGAGTGTTGACTCCAAGGGTTGGAAAAACTTCCAAAACTAGTCAAAGGAGAATGTGTAATGTCCCCCACCTCTTGATGAAGAGGTTTGGAGGACTTAGTGGTCTAAGTGTCTCCACTAGGCCATAGTCTCACACTGAGGGGAAGGGTCAACCAAACTAAGGTTATATTCTTAAGTTGACTTGATAAAAAGGTGGAAAAGAGTTAAAATAAAACTCAATGAAGAAATAGAAGCGTTGGAGGTCAAGTTAGGAGTTAACCTAACTCAACAGAGAAATAGAAGAAAAGTATAAAGAAAAGGCTGGGGCGCACCTATGAGACATTTTGGATTTTGGTATTTGCTTGTTGATGATCTTGAGCATACAGTTTGAGGGTACAAACTCTTGTGAACAACTCAGTGGTGAAAGACCAACTCACCTTGTTCCAAGCTTGGTCTCGGGGATGAAATACTCCACCCACACCATTCTACACTCATCACAGATTCATCTATCGATTCAGGAGAGCAGCAAGGTCGTACTGTTGATGGATTTCCAATAGGGGTGCACCATATCTTGAAGAAGAGTTCGATCCGACCAATTGGGAGAGCCTTGGGGTATTTCGGCACTTGGGTTCTGTTTGCAGGTCCTTGACCTACATTTTGGAGGCTTTCTTGAAGAATTATTACCATCAGATCTTTAGCTACAACTTGAGACGACCTTGAGGCAAGGATGACGTCTTCTGATTCAATATTTCTCAGATCTAGGGAGTTCTACCTAGGACCGGAACCTGAAACTTCTCCTAAGGGGTTATCACAGCCCGATCCATCATCCTAGAAAGTTTCAGAGGTTTTGGGGGTGTTCCTCATACATAATGAATTATTGAGCTATTCAGGGCTTCAGGAGGGCGCAAGTTGTATTAGGGTTTCAACCATTGGAGGAGGAGGATTGAGTATTTGAGCTTTAGACTTCCGGGAGGGATTTCCCTAGCCCCGATCTACATTCCGGTGGAGTTTGGTACGGTTTGGACATCTCCTTCAGTTGGGACGAAATATTGGCCTCTTATCATCCAACAAGACATACCAACAGCCCAAGGGGGTGGGCGTTCACTTGTTGTTGGCACCTTGGGTCTTCACATTGTATTCAGCCTTTGGAGGCTTATTTTGTATTGTTGGGAGCATTTTGTAGCAGCTCATATCTTCTATCTATTGGAGCCATCTGAGGACCATTCCAGATCTTCTCTATATTGTATCAGGTTCATGCTTTTTCATAATAAAGGTTAGATCTATGCTTGTGTTTTCCACATCTTGAGTATTGTTGTGATCTTGCACGTATTGAGTAGATCTTGTATGAACTATGACTGGATAATTGAAATAAATCCTAAGGCCGAAATATCAACAACTACCTGCATACCAAATAATTAATAAACACATCAGTAGTAGTTAGTGGTTTCAAGCAAAAAATTGGCTTGGGATCATTACAGTGGTATCAAAGCTCTAATCCTCTCATCCTGTGAGGATTAATGCATGCATAGGTACAGTGGTATCTACATGGGTAGAAAGAAGAAACATACAAGTGAAACAGAGGCTGAAATGGAGGGTTCAGGTGAGGAAGGTGAACCCTAGGGCTTGGCTTACTTGGCAAGAGAATTCAATAAATCTATAAACCAAACATAAAGTAAACTGGTCATCCACCGACAAGAGAACTATGACATAACCCGCAGAGGATAAGCCGAAATTACCGAGACCTTGAAAAAGGTAGATGATAACCTGAGGAAGGTGGACGAGAACCAGACTAGGATAGTCGAACTATTGTTGCAGATGACTCATAAGGGGAAATGTCCAGAGATATATGAAAATAGAGAGACTGGTGGTTCACAGGGTGGAAACATGTATAATCCAGAAAAGGCTCCCAGATATAACTCTGAGCATATTCCCTATCACCAGTCTGAAGGGAGCCATGGAGGAGGCACCCCACATGGGAAAATGGGTAGTAGGGCTACCCCTAGACCATACTTACCCATGTTCATAGATGGACATGCACAACAAGAACAAGTGGATGATTTTGTTGAGTAGATGGCTCAGTGTTCCAGGGAGTACCATGAGCTAGACTTGGTGATTCAGAGACAGATGTCTTTGGATCAATACTGCCAACTTAAGTTCAGAAACAAACCTAGGCCGAACCACAGAAGCAATTATGAGTTGGAACGAAGGGTAGGGAAGATAGAGATCCCATACTTTGATGGTACAACCAAGATGACAGCACATGCGTGGGTACAAAAGCTGGATACTTATCTACAGCTTAACCCCATGAGAGAGATGGAAGCCATCAAGTTTGCCACCATGTACTTGGATGGAAAAGCTCATGATTGGTGGTACCATGGATTGACCACACTAGCCCACAGTCAGATCATGGCATACACAGATTTCACTCAAAGGCTCATTGACCATTTTGATCAGGGGGATCCAGAGTTGCATTTTAGGGAGCTCACACAACTCAGACAGACAGGGGCACCATAGGTATACATTGAAGAGTTTCAGAGGCTAGCGGTCATGGTACAAGACATCTCATCAACCGGACTTATGATGTTGTTTATTGAGGGGTTGATGGAACCCTTGAAGGGTTGGGTGAAGGCTTTCAAGCCTACCAATCTACAAGATGCTATTTGGAGGACGAGGGACCTAGGACCAGCTGCCAAACCCAAATTTATCCCTAGACCACCTCTTAACACCAGAGGAAGAGATCAAAGACCTCCTGTGAACCCGGGAGGACGTGACCCAAGGAGGTTTGACAGGGGTCGTGGCAGAATAGATGACAACACCAGGAGGGAACTGAGGAGGAAACAACTATGCTTCACGTGCAAAGAACCATGGAACCCATCACACAAGTGCATGGGCCGTGGCCAAGTACACTACATAGAGGTGACTTCAGACAATGAGGAGGAGGAAGATTATGGTCAAATACAAAACATAGAGGCCGAAACCACAGAGGCAACAGAAGAAGAGATCCCAGAACAGGACAGTACGACTGGGGGGGAAGCCACCTTGCCATCAATCAGTGGGGTGCCCAAATTCAACACCTTCAGGATGAGGGGGGTCTTGCAGGGACATAAAGTATCAATATTGATTGATGGGGGAGCCTCTCACAACTTCATTGACTCAACATTGTTGAAGAGGAGACATATACCCACAGTAGAATTTGAAGGGTTCAAGGTAGATGTGGCAGGTGGTAGAACTATGCCTTGTGATAGGTACATTCCAGGTATGAAGCTCACCTTGGGAAGGCATGAGCTAAGACAAGACGTCTATGTGATGGACCTTCCGGACACTAACATCGTCCTAGGAGTTCAGTGGCTCAACACATTATGGCCTATCACAACCAACTACAAGATCATGGAGATGTCTTTTACAGAGGAGGGTGAACGAAAGGTAGTGCTTAGAGGCATGACAGGTAATTATGCTATTGTAGTTACGACCAAGAGGATGGAATCCATCTTCAGGATAGAGGAAATTGTGTATGCAGATGAATGTAGGATTTCGACACGTGTGGATGAGAAGGGTAAGGTGCACTACACCCCAGAGATCAAAGAGATCCTTGATAGGCACCACAATGTGTTTGGGCCGATTCCTCCAGGTGTGCCACCAGACAGGTGGTTTGAGCACATCATTGAACTAGAGGCATGGGCTAAACCAATCATCACCACACCATATAGGCATCCAAGGAAGTATAAAGACGAGATAGAGAAGGCCATCAAGGAGCTTCTAGACATGGGACACATCAGGCCAAGCTCTAGCCCTTTTGCTTCTTCAGTAGTCTTGGTTAAGAAGAAAGACGGGACTATGCGGATGTGCATTGACTTCCGGGCCTTGAATAAAAAGACGATCAAAAACAGGTACCCTATACCCAAGATTGATGAGTTGCTAGACGAACTGCATGGAGCTGTCTACTTCACAAAGATTGACCTTCGTTCTGGCTACCATCAAATCAAGATCAGGGAGGAGGATATCTCAAAAACAACTTTCATGTGTCATTATGACCATTATGAGTTCTTGGTGATGCCCTTCGGGTTAACCAATGCCCCAACCACGTTTCAATCTTGCATGAACCATCTGTTCAACAAACAACTGAGGAAACACTTGTTAGTATTTTTTGATGACTTGCTCATTTACAACAAGACGTGGGAGGAACACCTTTGGCATGTGGACCAAATCTTGTCTATCATGGAGGAACAATCACTGTATGCTAAGGAATCCAAGTGTGAGTTTGGGATGATAGAGGTACTCTACTTGGGACACATCATTGGAGAAAAGGGGGTACATGTACATCAGGAGAAAATAAAATCCATTATGGAGTGGCCTACTCCTAAGACACTCATAGAGTTAAGGGGATTCCTAGGCATATGCACATACTACAAGAAATTTGTCAAGGGGTTTTCTCAACTGTGTGCACCCTTGACCAATTTGACTAAAAAGGGGGCCTTCAAATGGAGTGAAGAAGCTCAAGCTATGATGGAGAAAATGAAAAAGGTGATGAGCACATGCCCAGTCCTAGCCCTTCTAGATTTTGGCCTGCCTTTCACCTTGGAGTGTGATGCCTCAGGGGAAGGTATAGGGGTCGTACTGATGCAGAATAGGCACCCTCTTGCCTATGAATTACAACATTTATGACAAAAAAATGCTGGCTATCATGCACACACTAGCCAAATTTCGGCAATATTTGGTAGGTGCATGGTTTGTGGTCAAATCAGATCATAATAGTCTTAAATACCTATTGGAGCAGAAAGACTTGAATGAAAGGCAACACAAATGGGTAAGCAAAATACAGGCCTATGACTTTGACATTGAACTCATCAAGGGGAAAAACACCGCGGTGGCTGATGCATTATCTAGGAGGCCATCCATTTTCTCCATGACAGGTATGTCAGTTGATTGGAAGGACCACTTGGTGGTGGAGTATGCAAAAGATCAATTCGCTTGTCAGCTATTGGACGGACAGATATAGGATGATAACTTCAGGATCGTGAAGGACCTCATCTATTACAAGGGTTGAATTTTCTTGGTTCCGGGATCGGATTTCAAGGCCAAGGTATTACATGCATGTCATAACTCACCAACGGTAGGGCACCAAGGGATTAGTAAGACGTACAGATAAGTGAGAGAGAGGTTCTCATCGAAGGGCCTCAAGGAAGATGTGATTAAGCATGTCAAAGAGTGCACTACATGCCAAGAGAAAAAGGATGAGCACACTCACCCAGAAAGACCACTGCAACCCTTACCCATTTTGGAGCACAAGTGGGAAAGCATATCCATGGATTTCATTACCGGCTTTCCCAAAGCGCAGGAGAAGGACTGCATTTTTGTAGTAGTGGACAGGTTGACGAAGTTTGCACACTTCTTCTCCATAGCCACAGACTTCAGCGCAGCACAGGTGGCCGAACTATTTTTCAGAGAGGTCTTCAGGTTGCACGACCTACCCAAGACCATTGTTAGTGATAGGGATAGCAGGATCATGAGTACGTTTTGGTAGGAATTGTTTAGATTAGTTTGCACGGCCTTGACCCCTAGTACCATCTATCACCCTCAGATGGATGGTCAGACCGAAATAGTCAACAAATGGGTGGAAGGCTACCTCAAGAATTACGTAGCAGGACAACATAATGTGTGGGTCAGATGGTTGCACTTGGGAGAATACTGCTACAACACCACCCATCATGTATCCATAGGCATGACACCATTCAGAGTCTTATACAACTAGATCCAATATCCTTTGTGGATATTTCCTTTGGGGACAACAGGGCACCAATGGTACAGGATTGGGTACAACAGAGCCAAGACATCCTCAGAGAGTTGAAGGATCATCTACAGACAGCACAAAACCAACAATAGGTCCAAACAGACAAGCACAGAGTGGAGCATACTTTTGAGGTTGGTGACTTAGTCTATCTAAGACTCCAACCCTACAGACATGCTTCTATAAAACAAAGCAGAGCAGAAAAGCTACAACCACGCTTCTTTGGGCCCTACAGGATCAACAAAAGGATTGGGGTCATAGCTTATGAGCTAGAGCTTCCACAGGGCAGCCGAATACACAACCTCTTCCATGTACCCTACCTGAAGAAGGCCATCGACCAACACATCATTCCCATTGGGACACTACCTCCCATGGACGAAGAAGGATAGCTTGTGTTGATTCCAGAAGAGATACTGGAGGTTCAAGAGAAGAGGCTCAGGAAGAGAAGCATCAAGGAGTATTTGATCAGGTGGAAAGATCTACCCATTGAGGATCCCGTGTGGGAGAATGAACAGATGGTACAGGAGATAGGTTTGGAATTTCTTGAGGACAAGCAATTTCAAGCAGGGGAGATTGTAATGTCCCCCACCTCTTGATGAAGAGGTTTGGAAGACTTAGTGGTCTAGGTGTCCCCACTAGGCCATAGTCTCACACTGAGGGGAAGGGTCAACCAAACTAAGGTTATATTCTTAAGTTGACTTGATAAAAAGGTGGAAAAGAGTTAAAAGATAACTCAATGAAGAAATAGAAGCGTTGGAGGTTAAGTTAGGAGTTAACCCTAGGGTTAACCTAACTCAACAGAGAAATAGAATAAAAGTATAAAGGAAAGGCTGGGGCACACCTATGAGGCATTCCGAATTTTGGTATTTGCTTGTTGATGCTCTTGAGCATACAGTTTGAGGGTTTTTCTATTACAAACCCTTGTGAACAACTCAGTGGTGAAAGACCCACTCACCTTGTTCCAAGCTTGGTCTCGGGGATGAAATAATCCACCCACACCATTCTACACTCATCACAGATTCATCTATCGATTCAGGAGAGCAGCAGGGCCGTACTGTTCAGGGATTTCCACCAGGGGCACACCATATCTTGAAGAAGAGTTTGATCCAACCAATTGGGAGAGCCTTCGGGTATTCCAACACTTGGGTTCTGTTTGTAGGTCCTTGACCAACATTTTGGAGGTTTTCTTGAAGAGTTATTACCATCAGATCTTCAACTACAGATTGAGACAACCTTGAGGCAAGGAGGACGTCTTGTGATTCAATATTTCTTAGATCTAGGGAGTTCTACCTAGGATCTGAATCTGAAACTTCTCCTAAGGGGTTATCACAGCCCGATCTATCATCCTAGAGAGTTTTAGAGGTTTTGGGGGTGTTCCTCATACAAAACGAATTATTGAACTATTCAGGGCTTCAGGAGGGCGCAGGTTGTATTAAGGTTTCATCCATTTGAGGAGGAGGATTGAGTATTTGAGTTTCAGACTTCCGGGAGGGGTTTCCCTAGCCCCAATCTACATTCCGGTGGAGTTTGGCATGGTTTGGACATCTCCTTCAGCTGGGTCGAAATATTGACCTCTTATCATCCAGCAGGATGTACCAGCAGCCCAGGGGGGTTGGACGTTCACTTGTTGTTGGCACCTTGGGTATTCACATTGTATTAAGCCTTTGGAGGCTTATTTTGTATTGTCAGGAGCATTTTGTAGCAGCTCATATCTTCTATCTATTGGATCCATCTAAGGACCATTCCAGATATGCTCTATATTGTATCAAATTCATGCTTTTTCATAATAAAGGTCATATCTATGCTTGTGTTTTCCACATCTTGAGTATTGTTGTTATCTTGCATGTATTGAGTAGATCTTGTATGAACTATGACTGGATAAATGAAATAAACCCTAAGGCCGAAATATCAACAACTACCTACATACCAAATAATTAATAAACACATCGATAGTAGTTAGTGGTTTCAAGCAAAAAATTGGCTTGGGATCATTACATAATGACACCCTTGGAGCACAGAGGTGTGTCTTGAAGGGAATGTCGCGTAATTAAAAACTTGAGTCAATAAATCTAGGTGGCCTAGAAAACATTGAAATGATTAGACCTTGTTGGATTAAAATAATTAATAAAACAATGAATTTATTAATTATAAATCACAATAAAAGTCTAAGCATAAGTCTAAAACTAATTCTAAGTCTAAATTTAATCAAGGGACTAAATGAATTATGACATAAGTTAAAATATTGGAGAATAATCAAACTATAGAAAAAAGGGGTATACAATCTAAATATTGGATAAAATGCACATGTGTGCATGAAAATAATAAAATGGATTTTTAAAATAGAAAGAAATAAAATATGAGAGAATAGGTGTACACATAGAATATTATCTAGAGTCAAGGTACCACTAGTCTAGCAAGAACAAGACTCCTAATTCAAATCTAGCTAAGATCTAGCTAGGAGACAATCATTAAATGAGAATTTTGGGAACAAAGGGACAACTAAGAGAGAAAATAAGAACACATTGGAGAATGTGAGGGAGATTAGTTTTTTAAATAAAATTAAGATGGTAATTACTTGTGCAACTTGGAGAGAGTGTGACAAGTGTGTGGATGAATAATCATAATTATTTTAATCTAAAAAGTTAATTATTTGTGCATGAGGATGTGTCAATGAGGAAATTTCTATAAAATAAATGGTGAAGAAGGAAAATGGATCTCAATTATTCTAGGTAAGGTTATGCTGTCAAAATTATTGTGGACTGTGTTTTACTTGTGAGAGTTGGGATACCAAGCTTGAAGGAGTGGAAGCTCTTCCTTGAGAGGTACGATTGGAGCTATTGTGTTCTGGTTTTTGTGTGTGACTCCTTTGCGACTTAGGGGGATAAAGGGGAAGAAGAGTACCCCTAGTGTTGGCTGGAATGTACCGGTGATGCTTTTGGATTAGCAGGCACGAGAGATGGAGCATCGTGCAACTACTCAGGATTGAAGATCATTTTGTCTATCGACATTCGTGGTTCACAGTATTTATTTTATAGTCATTACTAAAAATTCGGATTTGTTATCGAATAGTTAGGAAAGGTAGAATCTTAAAATGTTGAGATAAAAATGAAAGGACCCTTTAATTCTATCTGCTGCGGTATTTCAATTATTGTGTTTTAAATTTTTTAATTGAAATATTGAAAATCCTATTGTTGAAACTTAAAAGCGGTAATTCAATATATATATATATATATATAGGGTTGTAGATCGAATCATTGTAAATCTATTTTTGTAACTTGAATCACCATAAATCATACTACTGTAAATTCTAATGTTTCATTGCTAGAAGTTGGAATTTGAACTGTTGTAAATCGAATATCTTAAATTGGTTTTCTATAAATCGAATTACAAATTAAGTCGTGAGATTCTTAATAAATTTTTTGTTAGTAGAATGGTTTAATTTGTTTTTATTGTGTAGAGATTCAGTCGATTGAATGTAAAATTTTGCTTATATTTGAGTAGATATTTTGGAGACTTGAATTTTTGGTAAATTCCTAGATATGTAAACAAAATTATTTTTATTAATGAAATCATTATGGTTACCCAAGAACACGAATTTAACAAGATGTTGTTTGCTTTTATCGATCAATTATTCAATTTCGTTTATGGAAATCTATTGTTGTATTCGAATGGTAAATAACAATACTCATGATTATTAGACCAGCCAATTAGAAGAACGAGCTAAGAAGCCAATTACTGGCAAGTGAAATAACGGGTTTGAATGTTTGTACATTTAATTTAAAGGGTAGTTATAAATTACAAATATATTTTTGAATCAGATATTAATTGTTGATGTTTCGACATTTCTAATGGTAGTATTGTCTAACAATTAGTAAATTTACATGTTACGTCACATAACCTGTTGGCAATCATTTCAGTATCTTATAAGTTCTACGTATAGTTAGGTGACCTTCTGACTAATTGTATCTCCTAATTACGCTTGTGTTGGATTACCATCGTGGAATCCGACTAGCTCTTAATAATTGAAATTGTTTAACAATCGCTTAAATTTCGATTAAGGATATTTAGAATATCTAAAATTGTAATTAAATATCCTAGATACTTACTTCTGACTATTAATAGCGGACTTAAACAATTATAGATCTATTTCAGTGGTGAAATCTCAATATGGGCATGTCGAAAATGATCTCATGTCCATCATCCGTGGCAGCGATATAATTACCCTCACAGTCTTTCTTAAATAAAGTTGACTTATGGCACTATGTATGAGATTTTAATTTTCTTAACACCTTGAACTTAAAATTCTTTTTTTCGAAATTCAACGCGTTATTACTACCCTCGCGACACAGGTTGAGTTTATATGATGTATTTTTCTCCACGATATAATTGTGCTAGAGTTTTTGTATGCCACAGATTTGAGGTTTGGGAAGTTGTTATCTATTGTACCCAACAGTAAGACTTAGCCTTAAGTTTTACTTCCTTGCCTCAATCCTGGAACTTCGTCATTGGGATGTTAGGTAAGAGTTGTCAGTCGATGACTGAAGTTGGGAACGAGATTCCGAATTTTCAGATTTAGAAAATTTTGATCCATACTACTTGGTCGACATGTGGCGATTCCTAGGTGAAATAGTTTAAGTGACCAGATTCGAATTTTATAACGAAGTTATTCTCACAAGATGGTTTTATATCTCAGTTGGATAAGAAAAAATTTCTAAATAAAATCGACTTTTATAAAGCATCACGAATTTTTAAAATCTTTCCTAGACATATTTATAATTTGCATTAAATATAAGACCGATCTTTAAGTCGGTGGTGATTTAGATCAACTGTTTCATGCTATAAATTTAATAAGGGAACTTATAACATCAGATAATATTTCCCTATCTTAGTATTTAGGCGGATATTTCTCCTTTTCGTGAATTTGAGATTAGAGACGTTATGAGCCTAACGAAAAATATCTAAAATTCATAGCAAGGAATTAAAAATAAGTTCTAAAAGTTCAACTCTTTCATCATATGGAAATCTTATCAATATTATATATATATATATATATATATATATATAAGAAACATATTTGTTGATTTTTTAATAAAGATTGTTATATAAACTAAATTGGACTTTAATTATGTCTTAAAATATAAGTTGTTAATGGCCAAGGATGAGAATTAATATTTAGAAGTGAATAGTAAGTTATTGTTATGACTATTATATGATAAATTACAAATTCTTTTGTGTTGAAAAGCTAGCTTTGATTTCATCAATCATGTTTTGTTTCAATTCCGCGCAATATCGACCATACCTGGTACTAGTCATGAGTTTTGTTCTTGATAATTTTTTCCTCAAAATACTTGTATTTGTTCCTGAAAGGAAAATTGTTGCCACCTATAATTAATAATTGTTTAATACATGTTTACATTAATTGGTGATGTGGTAAATTAATTGACTTTAGATTGGGAGTGGAGGTTAGTTTTAAGTTTAATTATAGTGTTATCCCTTTCAGAATATAATAAAAACTTGATAATTACAACCCGGTCTTGATGAAAGTAGACA